>OZ008367.1:175645481-175834149 GCA_963931995.1 Phaonia tiefii | reverse complement strand
GCTTATTATTATTATTTATTTATTACTGCAACGAAACAAATTCATTGAATCAACGAAGCAACTTCGTTGTTAGAGTGAAACAAATTCAGTGCTAGAGTGAAACAAATTCATTGCTGCCATGAAACAAATTCATTGTACCAACGACACAAATTCATTGCAACAACGAGTTTGTTCCACATTCACTGAAACGCATATGAAACAATTTCATTCCTGCAAGGAAATAGATTCATTTATTTAGGCAACAACTACAGCTTTCATCACTGTGGCAAAACATTTTCAGTTGAGCAACACATTCTTGTAGCGGGAATGAAACTCTACGTTAGCTCACTTTCGGTGTCAAAAGCTGTTGGGGCGACGAAATTATTCATTCCTATGATGAAGCTTTTTCGTTCAGTGTAGTCGACCCTTAAACGCATCATTCAAACGCACCATTGTCGCGCGAGCTGTGTGTGCACTTGTACCGCCTTGTTGGAACCTCATGCACTCCAGCACGAATAGATCCATTACACTATGCAACAAAATTTAGGTTTTTGCTTTGGGGGTGGACCATTCCTGCGCCAAATGATCACACTTGGTGAGTATAGTCAAACCTCAAAAATTTAGACCGCTATGTAGCTACACTTTTTATTATGGGCGTGGCAAGTTTGAATTGTCTTATCCGATACTGTCCGAAATAAATTTAAAAATCGAGTATAAATATTGAATTGATCGAATTCTTGTGCTAACATGTCATCATTGAAATTTGACAGGGATTATTTTCGTAGAATATTCAAATGCTCTATTTTAGTTTAAAGTTCCTTTTCGTCCTTTGTTCTAAAAGTACCAAAAAATTACAGTAAAATACTATTTACAGCTACGGGGATTCAGAATTTTTTTCGAATTTATTCCTCATTAAATTTCATTATGGGTCGTCATAGACCAAAATTCTCTGTCTTTATTATCAGACGTCCTTTTTGTGCTCTTTTGAAACAAGGTCAAGAAAACTGCACCAAAATAACCGGGAAAATATCCAACTACTCTATCGATTTATTGTGGAGTAGATTTTACTAGACGATTTCGCAGACAAGAATCCTTCATCTTGAACTTGCATATGTCCTTTTGGTCCCTTTTTAACAAACTTAATCTTGAAATCTGAGAATTAAATTTTTTTTGATTATAATAGATTTTATTCTAATACATTAAATGGAAAAGGTCTCCAGCGGCAATACTTGGGGAGATATGTTGGTAGGTTTCAGGATGGGGAAATTGAAGAAGAAGACCCGAATGAGTCACAAAGTTATTTATTATATTTAGATACTGATGACCAATCTGATTAATATTGTATTTGGTTTGTAAAAAATTAAATTTTTTCATAAATACATCAATTCTTCTATATTTTAGAAAGGGGTTTATGCCATTTTTTTTTACTTTTGGTGGAATTTTAAAACATTTGTTGAAAAGGGACTAAAGGGCATATGAACAATAAAGATCAACTTCTTGAGCAATATGTACATATTTGTTTGGCAATGTATTTGGAGAACGTAGTGTGTTCAAAATAGACCTTTCCGGATTTCAAGATTTAGATTTTTAAAAAAAGACCAAAGAACATATGGCGCTGGCGTTTTAGTCGCCTCATTCAAAACGCGGCGTATTCAAACATTATAATTGTTGCCTTGAACATAAACCGATATTCACACGTTACAAATTTTTAATTATAAATACGGCAGTTGTTATTATTTAAAACAAAAACTGATCATTTAAAGCTTGTCCTTTCAACTGATGTGTTAATCGTGATGTCCATACGAGTAAATTCGGTTTCCAATCCCTTAATCGAAGCCAGCTTATCCTCGTAGACTTTGGACTTTACGTGGCACAAAATGAAAATGTCTAGAGGTATGATATCATGTGATCTAGGCAGGTAATTCACCGGACCACAACATGAAATTAAATGTTCTTTGACTTGTTCTCGCAGTAATGCCCTAGTTTCATGGGCTGTGTGACAAGTAGTGCCGTCTTGTTGGAACCAAACGGGCGCCATTTGCACTTTCGATCCGGATGTTTCCGGAGATGTTTGATAATACATTACTTTACTGTTATTGACTATTTTACATCCTGGTGAGATCAGATGTCTCACACATATTAACTAAACAACCAGATAAACAAATTTCAATATATTTCACCAACTGGTTCTATGCTCCGCCTTTTCTCGCCAGTTGGTAAAACCCAGGATATGGAGGGATTCTTTGGGCTTGTCTTTCCAGCGGATCGGATTCCTGGTTCGATCGGATACGTTACTGAAAACCTTTCGCGCTGGCTCATCTTCATCCATTCTGATAACATGGCCTAGCCACCGCAATTGACCTAATTTAATTCGTCTACCTATGTCGACGTCAGAATTCAAATGATATAGTTCTTGGTTCCAACGACTTCGATACTTGCCGTTTTCTTTAACATGACTATATACTTTACGGAGAATTTTTCTCTCGAATACTTCCAGGTGTTTTAAATCCGCTTGCAATATGACCCAAGTTTCGGAGCCCTATGTCCGGACTGGTAACTGCTTACTGAGCCCAAAATATCACATATTTGCCAGCTTAATTCTCCAATTTGTCTCCAGGCTGACGTTGTTGTCCTTATTCACGGCGGATACAAGCTACATAAATTCATCTACCACTTCAAATTTACGAGGCGGATCAATAAATCCGTGACTTTTCGAACTTCCCTCGTAGTTATATGAAATGCAATACTTCTCCCATCAAGTACCACCTGTTAATATACCACTGTTAAATTTTGAGCAAGTTCCGTCACACACTTTGCGCCTAACAGCTGTTCAAACCATACAACCTTGTGAATTTTTTTAAAAATGGAAAAAAGTGAATTTCTAGTGCTCATTAAACATTATTTTTTTGGGAAAAACGCCGTCAATAAAACCAAGGAAAAGCTTGATAAATACCATGGGGACTCTGCACCATCGATTTCAATGGTAAAAAAAATGGTTTACTGACTCTCGTTGTGGTCGCACAAGTACAAATGACGCTGAACGTTTTGGACGGCCAATTGAGGTCAATACACCCGAAAATGTTGAAAATATCATCGATATGGTGTTTTCCGATCGAAGAGTAAGAGTGCGAGGGATTGTTGATGTCATACGCATTTCATATGGCAGTGTGGTTTCGATTTTAAATGATCAGTTGGGTTTAAAAAAGCTGTCTGCAAGATGGGTGCCGCGTTTGCTCTCAATTGACCATAAACGCACGAGTGGACACGTTTGGAGTCTCAATGGCAAAATTCCATGAATTGGGCTTCGAATTGGTACCTCATCCGCCATATTCTCCGAATTTAGCCCCCAGTGACTATTTCCTATTTCCAAACCTAAAGAAATGGCTCGGAGGAAAGAGATTTAGCTTCAACGATGAAATTATTGATCAAACAAATGCCTATTTTATGGATCTCGAAAAACCCTATTTTTTGGAAGGGAAACAAATTGGAGAAACGTTGGACCAAGTGTATAGAGCTAAAATGAGATTATGTTGAAAAAAAATATTTTTTTTTGCAAAAAAAAACTGTTTCATACATCGGTTGTCGACGTTGAAGTTCGGAACAAGACGATCATAAAATGACTCTTTGACCTCATCGTATTTACCCTCTGTCGGTGCGTGCTCACTCACTGGGTTGAACCTTGAAAGTAGGTGTCGCAGTCTCTTGCCAACTATAAATCCACACCCGAGTTTGTGCTTTCGCTCATGGTAGCTGTAGTAAATATCGCAGTTTTTCTTTCTGTAGCAATCATATCCTGTCCATCGCATTTGCTGGATAGTTGTGATGTCAGGTTTATATTTTTCGAGGGCATCCGCCAGTCGGAAAGTGGCACCCGTATTGTATAGTGTTCGCAAATTCCAGGTACATATCCTTAAATCGTGGTCCGTATATCATTTGCCAGGATCATCAACAGGTAGGGGGTTTCTTCGTTTATTAAATTTTTTGGGTATTTTCATTGCCTTATATAACGGTGGCAGTAGGCAAACCCAGCCCACAGTGGTTTGCATTTTACCTACTGCCAGAATGATTATGCTTCAGCCGCCCATTATGGATCAGACGCTGACCAGAATGCAGTGAGTCGAAACTGGATTTTCGTTCAGAATGCAGTAAGTCGAAACTGGATTTTGGTTCAATTCAATTTTGAGCCGCCGTTGGCCGGTGGTGTTGGCTCATCCACCTTCAAAGCACATAAGAATATGGCTACTAGTTCGAAGACATTCAATGGCAGGATCACCTAATAATCCTGAGACGTATCAGTGATCGCATAACCAATCAGGCTGTTCATTCGTTTCGCCTTCTCTCTTTAGCTAACGAAGGTTTTCGATAAAGCCATTGCCCAAGTCATACTGGGTGGAAGTAGTGAGCTGCTTGGACTGCCCAATGAAGGAATCATTTCTGCGTACTCCCAAGTGAATGGCTATCAGAAACTCTCTACAGACAAGGACAGTCCCATGCCCCATGTCTGATAATATATGAACCGTATATTCCACCAGCCCATAATCCACACAAAATCGTTGGTTTCTCTTCAGCTAAATCAGCAAAATTTTCGTAGTGACGTAACCGTTAAGGTAAAATGGGACAAGCGCTAAACAACAATTTTGATCGAAAACAGTGGATAAGAAAACATCAGCCTTTTCATGAGTCCAATAATTGAAACGGTGACAAAATGAGAACAACATTGATTAAATGCCACATAATACTGAAGAAAAGTAGTTACCATGACGATTCGATAGTTTGATCTGTAATAAGATTCCTTTTTGAAAAATTACCACTAAATGAATCACATGTTATAAAAATATTTCAGCATGTATGTCTATCGAACTCGGCACGTATTGATCCAAATCCAAAGTTAAAAATTATCAAATATTTACCAAATATATAAATTAATAATGATGTTTTTCTAAAAAATTTTAACTTGTTTTAATATAAACCTAAAAATATATTCCAGGGAACGGAAATTAAAAAGTTTTTAGAATTCGTTTGGCGTAAACATATTTCTTTTCAGTTGGGTTTAAGAAAGCTATCTGCAAGATCGGTGCCGCGTTTGCTCTCAATAGATCATAAACGTAATCGTGTGACAACTTCAAAGGATTGTTTGGAGTTGAGTGATGGCAAAAGTTTCTGGGGATGCACGCGGGATAATCCACACCGATTACCTTCAAAAGGGAGAAGCAATAAACGGCGAATATTATTACCTTTTCTCAAGATAATGCACGGGTGCACACGCGTGTAGTCTCAATGGCAAAATTCCATGAATTGGGCTAAAAAATTAGTATGCGCGAAAATCGTTTGGAATGTGTTAAAAATAGAATATGTGGATAAAAATGTAAAAATGGCGTAAAATTTGTAAATGTGAGATAAATCGTTTGGAAAGATTGAGAATGTATTAATTACAGTATACGTGGATACAATGAATGATAGAAATTCGTGTTGAAATGGTTTATAATTTATTAAAAATAGGGTATGTGGATTAGAAGGGGGCAAAAAAGCGGTAAAAGCGTAAAATGCGGGAAAAATAGATCTTGATTGCATTGCATAGAGGGTTTTGGATGCTTTGGATCTAACACCGAGCATGCTGCTCGTAATTTTGAAATTTTTTTGAAAACCAATTTTGCAATTATTAGTTTTATATTGAACAAAATAAATTAAAACTATTTTTATCGGGTACAACAGAAGTATTTTAAGTGGCGGTAGACGTGCTTTTTATTATCTGAAATGGATCGGCACAAAGATGTTGTGTATGACAAATATGTTTTGATTGACGTAGGCAATAACATATCACTTCATCATTCAATTTTTCATTCCCAATTTTCCAAACGATTTGGTCGCATTTTAAAGTTTTTCGTCTTTTGCCCCCTTTTTGCCCGGTTTTAACCACATTTACAAGTTGTTTTAACATTCCTAACCTTTCCAAACGATTTTGGTCGCATTTTCTAGTTTTACCCCTTTTGACCCGTTTCTATCCACATACACAGTTTGTGCTACATTCCTAACCTAGGCAAATGATTTTCCTCGCATTTTAAAGATTTACCCTTTTCGCCCCCCATTTTACCCTTTTTTAACAGCATTCAACAAATTTTGCCACATTCCTGACCTATCCTAATGATTTTTCTCGCATTTTAAAGATTTACCCTTTCGCCCCCCATTTTGCCCTTTTTACCATGATTCAATATTTTTGCACACTCCTGACCTTTCCAAACGATTCTTCTCGCATTTTGATGTTTTACAAATTTTGCCCTCTTTTTTACTCTTCTACACAGTCGCAATTTTTGCATATTCCTAGCCTTTCCAAAAGATTTTTCTCGCATTTTGAAATTTTACCCTTTTCGCCCCCATTTTACCCTTTTTTAACAGCATTCAACAATTTTGCCACATTCCTGACCTATCCCAACGATTTTTCTCGCATTTTAAATATTTACCCTTTTCGTCCACAATTTTACCCTTTTTACCCCCATTCACTATTCGTACACATTCCTAAACCTTTCCAAACGGTTCTTCTGGCATTTTGAAGTTTTACCCTTCCTGCAAACCCCTCCCCCTTGCCCGTTTTATCTACATTCAAAATGTTTGCCACACTCCAATCCATTTTTCTCACATCTTCAACATTTACCCGTTCGCCCCGTTTTTTACTGCATTTTGAAGATTTGCGTTCATAATAAATTGATACGACTTTTGTCGCATTTTTAAACACCTTCCCACCCTTCCCCTTTTATACACCATCCCATCCTTTCAAAAAATTTTCCCGTATCATCAAATTTCATGTTGGAAAGAATTTTCAAAATTTGTTGCCCGCTTTTCTAGTTTTTCCCCCATGTGTACATTTTCCCCATACATTTAATAATTAAAAAATTTTGACTCTGGAATTCTTCTTTTTGAATTAAATCGGGTGCGAGCAATATTTTAAAATCTTTGAAAATAAAAATTCGGTTCCCGAGCTAAAAATAAAACTCGGGAGTTTAAAAGATTTAAAGATTCAAAGAATTAAAAATTAAACTCCGATGCCGATTTAAATTTTTCGTGCGAATCGAAAATGAATGGCTCTCCTTAATCTGGTACAGGATCATATTTTCTTTTGTTACTTTCATTAACATTTTGAAAATTCTCAAATATTTTTGAATTTAAAGTCAATGAAAAAAAAAAATAGCATTTACAATTGCTATTATTTGAGAAGCATTTCATAGGAGTGTATTCAAGCTGTATTTCTAAAAACACATAAAATGTCACCTCTCAAAATATGTTGGCTGGGATTGGGTTAAGTTATGTCCTTTCGGTCAACACATCAAAACTTGTGGACATATATTAAAAACACAAATATAATGATATGACATGTCGCTACCTCGCAGGAATGAAGTGATACCTCCCATGTATGATATTTATAGAATATTCACACTCTATAACGCAAAACACAACTTGCTGACTTTCCGTCGAACTGATTCCTACCATTCATTTCTACATGTACCCCTATTCGCTTTGCCTAACAATCTCTCCAACATGAAATGTTCTTTCATTTTACGTATTTAAAAACCTGCCATACTATGGAAATGTCGTCGAGTGTATATTCATATTATTTGATTTTCTCCCAACTGCATTTGAAATATTTGTACACAACAAAAATTAAATGGGAAAAAGTTTGCCGATGTGCTTTTTTGGTATCTCATGATTTTGAAATCTCTTAAGTAGGCCTTAATCTATTAAGTGATTAAACTGAAAACAAAGCAGAAGCCAATACAGCTGCGAAACTGGAGAAAAAACTTTTTTCTACGATTCAACTGTAAGGATATTGGAGTTATTACAACATTTTGTTGAAAGCAAAGATAACATGTAGTATGTATTACCAACATATGTTGTACGTTCGCAACCGAAAATCTGCTTTGAAAATGATAAATATATTTTACCTTTAACTGAACAAAATTTGGAAAAAATTTCCAAAATCTTCAAAAGTTTTTGGAGGTAATCTGTGAAGGTATCATCTTGTGCATGTGTGTAGTAGTTATCAGCAGATCTTTGACATAAAATCAGGAGCAATGATTTGAGCGAAGACTTTTCTCAACTGAAAGTGTTCATATGAGACGATTTAGCCAGAAATATTCACTAATCAGGATATACACTCTAGATCAGATGATTAGAACCACTTAAATGTTTGGTTTTAGTAGGCCATATAATTTTAAGTTTTTTGTCAACAGCTAAAATGTTACTACCAGCGGAAAGGGCGTTTTCTTAAGATTACAAAAATAACAACAACAGTAAAGTTTATAAAGTATTATAAAGGTTCCTCTCCACAAACAGACAAAAAATAAAAAAAATTTCCGTTCAACTGATTACCTAATTTAATTTACTTTCATTGACTCTTTCCCAACCTCATGAGGTCAGGCATATTAATTAAACAAACAAATTAAACAAATTTTAACATACTTCTCCAATTGGTTCTATCCTTTCCCTTTCTCGCCAGTCGGATACGGAGGGATTCTTCGGCCTCGTCTTTCCAGCGGAGTCTTGGTCGTCAACTTTTCTGCTTGCACCGGCCACGTTATCGAAAACCTTTCGCTCCGGCTCATCTTCATCCATTTTGATAACATGGCCTAGTCACCGTAATAGGCCTAATTTGATTCGCCTAGCTTTGTCCACGGCAGAATATAAATTATATAACTCTTTGTTCCAGCGACATCGGTACTCGCCGTTTTCCCTACCAGGACCATATATTCTACGGAGAATTTTTCTCTCGTACTCGCAGGTGTGTTTTAACCGCTTCCGATATGACCCAAGTTTTGGAGCCATATGTTAAAACAGGTAAAGTGCGAGTCTGATATAGCTGGACTTTTATCAGTCGAGAGAGCGCTTTGTTCCTAAACTGCTTGCTGAGCCCAAAATAACATCTACTTTCAACCACAATTTTCCTATTTATCCCATATGCCAGGGCAGGTAAAATGTGAGACTGGTATAGCTGGTCTTTTGTCTGTCGTGAGAGGGATTTGTTCTTGAACTGCTTGCTTAGCCGAAAATAACATGTATTTGCAAGCACAAGTCTCCTTTTTATCTTTGTTGCCCTTTTTCGCAGCAGATCCAAGGCTACCACTTGAAAATGAAATCGGTTGTCGACGTTCAAGTGCAGACCAAGTCGAGAGGTTTGTCTAGTCGTTGACAACATCAATATTGTCTTGTCCTCATTAACAGCAGTAAAAACCTTCGCTGATTCTTTTTCGATTCAGGAAAATATATGATTAGAACCATTTAACTAATTTGTATTATAACCATTAACTAATTAACTAATATATCAACTTTCTGCAGGAACCATGTATATGTTTGGAACACACTTCAAACAATTATATGTTTGCAAGTCCGAAACGCTGACAAATATGTATACTTTTACGTGGAAACACATGCATGCTTCATTCCAAACATCCACATACTTACGTGGAAGAATTCCCGTGTTTTATGAAATTCTCATAAATAATTTCAAATCAAATAATTAATGGACTATATTTAGGGAAACCTTTAGGGAAACTAGTTTTACATTCACTTCCAAACGTTTTTGAAGTCTTAGCGCGCATGGTTAACATCCATGATGTGTTGTGTCCATCGATTAGGACCTTAACCACAACCATGTAACCGGTCTATAAAGAGTTGATGGTATACCATCTTTTTCCAAAAATTACTGATTAGATCAAAGTCATCCCCTTTTCCAAATCTCTAACGACTATCTATATGTGACCCTGTATATTGTGTCAAAACAAATTTTTGAGTAAAACGCCATTTTTAGACGGATTTAGTTTAAAGAGACCAAACACATAGATCCATAGTTTCCACCACCTTTATCAGCCACACAACACAAGAGAAAGCAATGTAAATCCAATGGAACTTATACATAAGCATGTTACACTTCATCGTTGTAATCGTCCATATCACAGATACGGTAGGGATTTAGCTGGTGTACATGAAAATTTAAACTATTTTACTGTTAACACTCACTTGCATACACACACTCTCTCTCTCTCTCTCTCTCCATGTCGTCCTTTGTGTCTCTCTTGCCTACTGTAAGTATGAATCCGTGTAAACAAGTAGCCAAATACATTTTGTAAAATTACTACATAAAATTTACATTTGTTACATTACATAGTGGCCTTAGTATTAATGTCTGTACATACTCGTACATTTCACTGTTTACATTTTGATAAATCCTGTGAGATCCGCTTTGTCCAACATTGTATTACGGCCATAGAAGCGACTAGGACGGTGTTGTGCTGCCCATCAGGAGGACCTTAATTACACCGAACCCCAGAGGAAATGTATAGAGAGGGGTATGTGTGTATAGGACATTACTTTACATAATTGAATACATATTTTTCAATTTAGCAGGACATGCTAAGATATTGCAGCAATTTGTAAAAATCATAAGCTAGAGCAGGTGTATGAGATGGTTAGACATAATTGATAGCTTGATTGTTATCACAGAGTTTCACACATACAACAGACAATTGGAATTATCCGAAAGCTATTACAGATTTAAAATTGACATTAATAATAATTAAACAACAAAAACGGTGCTAAGTATATGATACATGTCATGAATTGTTGCTGTTGCTTGTTTTTCAACACTGTTTGCTTTCAATATTTTAAACCAAAACATGATCCGTGTAGCCAGTATTTTCACAAACTACCGGTGCAAAATAGTGGTGCATTTTGCAGTAGGTGTTTTATGACACATCTAACTGTCGTGCTGCGTCTGTTCAGTAATGGTGGACATTTCATCATTGACTGACACAGACAGGCACAGCATAAGTCTTTGGGCACTTGAAAACTTTGAAGAATACCCCTTTTTTCGACCACAATTTAGTTCTTCGATGATGCCCATTTTCGACGTAATTAACAAAATGTTTGTATTTGGATTGAAGAGCAACCCGAAGAGGTTCAAGAGCTGCTATTACATTCAGAGTAAACAATGGTGTCGTGTGGTTTAAAGGCAGGTGGAGTGATCCGTTCATATTTCCGACCGACCGGAATGCAACTGAACCCAGATAACAAATTGTTTGAGAAGCGGATGTAGCAACCACCCAACTACGGTAGTCTCAACCTAACTGAGGTTGTCTCGAACGAATTTGGTCCCCACAACTGAAAGCCGGTCAAATCAACCGCGTTTTATAATTGATTCGGTTGTGACAACTGAATCTTCAATTATGATCGTTCAACTAAATTTTCTAAAAATATTGAATTGAAAAAAATATTGAATTGATTTGGATGTAACAACCGAAACTGGTACCAAATACGGTTGGCGTAACCGAATGTGGCATCAATTGAGGTGCAACAACCCAAGATGTCACTAATTTGACTGCAACTATCGAATTTGTTTTCAAGTCGGTCGAAATAGCCGAATATAGTGTTAAGTTGGTTGCAGCGACAGAATTTGACCTCAATTCGGGTGCTGTACAAAAATTTCTCATGAATTCTGTGCACGCTGAAAAATCTGTACCTTTTTGTTGTTTGGATGCAAATATAAAGTGTTTTTGGACCTTGTCGTAAATATAATATATTTGTATCCCAACACATTGTGTTTGCTATTCGATATTACATGTTTGAGACACAATGATTAATATGTTATAATATATGTGTTTGCGACTCAAATATGTCTGTGTTTGTGATGCAAATACAGTTGTGTTTGTTGTACTGTTTATGCTCTCGAGAGAGCAAGAAAATAGAAGATGAACAACGAGAGAGTATCATGTAAGTGTGTATCTGTATTTTTGCATTATTCTCTCAGTCAGTGATTCGTAAATATTCCTGAATGTGCGTGCAAATTGCAGATGAAGTCAATGTTTCTTATTTTGGCTGAAGCATTATGTTTTAGTTTCATGTATTCAGTCATCAATGGTTCATCGGACAGAGTACATCAAAGGCGCTTGATCAGTGAAAAACGATTAAACGAAGGCTTAGACGGTTAAATGGTTTGTGATGTTGCTCTGGTTTTTGTGTAAGTGTTTCGGATATATATATGTGTCCTACCAAAGTGAGAACCGATTTTGAGGAAACAAACTAGAAAGGGCAACAACGTGAAACCCTTTGCCTTCACTGAGACAAACCGAACGGCGGACCATATGTGAAATAGATGCGAAAAAAGGACACAAGTAATTAATCCACGCTTGGCTTGCATGAACTAGATTTGTATATTGTGTGTGTACCAACGCATAACTGAAACCTTCTGAAAACAAAAAGTGAGAGACAACAAAGAAAGGAGAAACAAAAGAACAGCAGATTCCCATTTCATGAAAAAAAAAACAAATAATGCATTCATGCAAGTAACCCTTTTAAATCATTTAATTGTTTGTATTAATTATTTATAAATGTGGATTTATATTAATAAAATTAATTATAATAGTAATACGTATATAATGAAATCAAAAAATAATTCGTTTCTAAATATTATTATGTTCGGGAGGAAATACGCATATGTTTCCACGTAAGTACATGTAGCCTTGGGGAAAACAAGCGAATCCTTCCACGTAAGTATATAGATGTTTGGGAAGAAAAACGCATGTTTCCACATAAAAGTATACATGTTTGCCAGTAAACATGTAACTGTTTACATTTTAATACAAGTGAGTTTGGGACTTGCAAACATGTGCCACCACAACGTAATTCTATGAATTTCAAACCTGGCGTTTAAATTTCTAGCAACAAATATAATAAAGGGTCCGCCATCTAACGTTTTTTTTCAACTAGTGCTTATCTCGTGAATGGTAACACTTAGCTCATGTGTAATTGGACAGATAATTAGTTTTGTCCTTCCGCTGAACGAATATGGTTGTGTATACGCTTGAACAACGCCGGTAAATATTGCGACATTAATTTGAAAATCATGGTAATGTGGATCCACTTACAGAAGAAGATCGACTTACAGAAGATGCCGATTTTGCCAAAAAAATCATCTTTTCAGATGTAGCTCATTTTGATCTTGGCGGGTATGTAAACAAGCAAAATTGTCGCATTTGGGGCACAGAAACCCCGCACGCATACATCGAAAAGCCGATGCACCCAAAACGAGTCACTCTTTGGTGCGGATTTTGGTCCAGAGGCATTATGAGCCATTTTTCTTCGAAAATGAGCAAGGAGTGGCCGTTACAGTCAATGGCGATCGTTATCCGGCCATGTTGAACGAATTGTTGTTCACAAAAATTGAAGAGGAGGATATTGGCAACATTTGGTTTCCACCGGACGGCGCTACGTGCCACACAGCCGAAGCTACACTCGATGTTTTGCGCCCTGTTTTTGAAGATCGCATTATCAGCCGCAGAGCTGATGCCGTTTGGCCACCTCGGAGCTGCGATTTGACACCGATGGACTATAATTTGTGGGGTGCCCTCAAAGATAAGTGTTACGCCGACAAGCCAGAGACAATTGACGCTTTAAAGGGCAATATTCGTGAAACCATTGGTGAAATACAGCTGCACACAATCGATAATGTGCTTTAAAATTGGACCGCTCGTGTAGGCTCCTGCATGGCCAGCCTGCATGGCCAGCCGAGGCAGCCATTTGCATGAATTTATTTTCCATTATTAACCGGGAGGATTGTACTTCAAATAAAAAAAGGAATTTGAGAAAATATTCAGTAGTTTTTTTTTATAGCATTTTCAAAAAAAAAGTTATTTGGCGGACCCGTTAAAACTAAAGTAAAGAATGTGCAATTAATTGTTGCTGTCGCGGCGATATCAAGTTATTTCTGTGGTTATTAAGAAAGGTAAGCAAAGATATAGTTATTATGGTTTCTGTATTAAAACATCTTATGTTGAACAAAGTGCCCAACCAGATATAGTTTTGAAGTTTTTCAAGTTCGGTCATTGGAAATATGCTGCAATCGGTATATAAAACGGTTTGGGACCTAAATCAACAGAGGCAATACGTCAGAATTGGCGCGGTGGCCCAAGATAGCCGGGACTTCAAAAAGGTCGGAAGTGGCATGTTAAACAAATGTGTTACCCTGTTATATCTTTAGTTTTTCGCTTCGTAATATATTTATAGGACTACAGGAATATAAATCATCGCTTAATAGTAGAAGAAAAATTTCAAAATTTATTTGTGATACTATGTACATTCGAACAACCTCTAATTTGGCTGTACCAACCTCTAACTCGGCTGTGATTACCGATAATGAGGTCGTGTCAGTCTCTAATGAGATTCTGACAACCTCTAATTCGGCTGCGACAACCTCTAACTCGCCTGTGACAACCGCACGCTGAAAAATCTGTAATTTTTTGTTGTTTGGGTGCAAACATAACGTGTTTGTAGCTTGTCGCAAATATAATGTACTTGTGCTCAAACCCTTTGTGTTTGCTATTTAATATAACATGTTTGAGACACAAATATTAATAGACCATAATTTATGTTTTTGATATCCAACTGTGTATATTTTATTGAAAACCACTAAAAACAAAAGCGGGGCAGATGACAAATGGACAACAAGGCAGCAAATCATCAATTTATGAAAACAATGCTTGCAAACATGTACATGTTTTCTGTTTCCTGTTGTGACAGTTTCTAATGATGTTGTGATAACTTCCAATCCGGTTGAAACAACCTCTGATTCGACTCTGATGACTAGAGATCATGTGACTGGGTGTGTCTATCTCTAAATCCGAGTACGGCTAATTCGGCCGTCTCATCCGAATTTTTCTGTGAATGTGTGAATGGTGCACGGTACCTCGCTGTAGTAACACACTTTTTGCTTTTTCAAATTGCAGTTCGTCATCTCTAAGTCGTTGGGATATCAAAGGTGCTACTTGCCACCCAGCCTATGAAACTGTGACACTATTGCGAGAACAATTCTGCGATCAATTCTGCGATTGTTCTTCAGCCGTACAGCCCGTATTGTGACATATCTACAATGATTCAAGGCAAATGTCAACAGACACTACGCCCTCTTTCCATCCTCCACTACCTCAATTTTCCTTCGCCAACACAATGCACTGCATTTATAGGGGGCATCCCCTGAGTTTTGGCTTGATAAAAAAAAACAGTTGGAAACACATCAAATAAACATTATAAATATATATCTCCATAGCGAAAAATATTATACAAGTAAGTGACAATTTAGTCATCTCCCGAATATCATTCTGGAGATATTTCAGCAACACTAAACCCAAAATATGTATGCAGAAAAATTGCGGCATCTATTCCAGTAGGTAACTCATATCAATAAGAGAATACGAATACCACATCTAAAAGAACGAGGTATTCATGGTGCCATTTGTTTTCCTCTAACAACGTGTCGTCTATTTTTACGCAAAACTTTATCTATTCGATCTGTGTTTTAGTGCCTGCGATACTATTTGGATATTTTTTTAATTATAGTAAAGAATTCTCAATGCAATTGAGTTTTCGTGGGATTTATAAAAAAATTCTATTTACGTCCTATGAAGGGGTTGAGGATAGCTTTTGAAAACTTGTGCACTATGCGTTTCTAGTTTCTACACCCACTGATGAGGACCTATAGTTTTACGTTCAAACGGTATTTTGCTGCTCTGTACTCGATAGCGTCGCCGTCACAACGCAAGATGATCGTTCGCGTTTAGTATAATAAAGTTTTCAATAGCACATTCCAAACAACCGCTGATGAAGAACTGTGGCTACGTTTGAAATACCTATAAGATTTTCCAATAACCATGAGGTTGTATTTGCAAAAATTTCTTTTTGAAACTTATATCTTTATTAACAGAGATATACGATAGTCTTCAGTTTGAATAAAAACTCCTAAATTATCAGTTATAAATTGTTTGTATGCCGTCGCAAACTAAATTAACGGTTAATATTTTTGTTTGATTTAATATTTTTGTAATGTCAAAAAGTTAAAACTTTTTAAAATTCTGAGTATAAATAAACAGAAAAACGTGTCATATTAAAATTCTTTTATTTCTAAAATAAAAATTCGAACAACAAATTGAGCCCTTAAGTGTTCCATATTGGACAACACGGCTATACGCCGCAGCAAATATCTACAATTCATAAATGCTTAAGTCCTTTATGGTTCAAATTTATGAATGTAGTAAGAGGAAGATTAAATGTATCCCTATCTGTATCTGTATCTGTTTCTCTCTTCCAGCGCTGGTGCTCTACTACATTAAAGAATAGTGTTTTCTTAGGTTTTAAGGACATTCGCTTCAGTAGTTCAACATATTTTGTTTTGGTTTATTTGTTGTGTGTGTCCTTCCTGTTTTTAGAAAATCTAAAAAAGAATCCACCAAAAAAAGAAATGAAATGAAAACAAAAACGTTCATGAAAAGAAGAAAAAAAACTATCTATGAACACCCATTCGCTTCGGCTCGTTATTCAAGTAGGCTTTAGTTTTGGTGAATTTACTCTAGTTTTCCTCTACATAGTTCGAGGAGAATCATAGCATAGCATCATCGCAACCTCTAATATGTATGTGGAATCCCTGTTTAACGTGCTATACTCGCGCACATACACACAACAAACGTGGTGAACGAATTCAGGATAACAATTTTATTTATTTTCATTTTGTATCCTGTTTTTCCCAGTTTCGTTTTGTACTCTATTATATTTTGTCTGAGCCCTTTATTCCGGAAAAAATTCCACGAAATAGAGATGGTGTATATCTTGTTTATGCTCGCAAATTGGTTTAGGTTATAAGTTTACAGTTGGATAGTTTTCTTTAAATGCTTCCACACTATGCAACAAATGGCTAAATAATGTCTGTGATTCAAAAACCACTAAAAATATTCTACAGTTTATGGCATCCAAACCACATAAGTAATAGTGATTTCAAATTCAAATATATACGCTTTTTTTCAAAGGACGGTTTAAGTAAATTTTCTTATCTTTGAAAAGGATTGTGTTTCATATTTTAACGTAACACAAGAACAAATTATCCAAAACCACATAACCTCAAATAATGTTCATAACTT
Organism: Phaonia tiefii; assembly: GCA_963931995.1. NCBI lineage: Eukaryota > Metazoa > Arthropoda > Insecta > Diptera > Muscidae > Phaonia > Phaonia tiefii. The sequence goes on along the minus strand of OZ008367.1, from coordinate 175,817,224 downwards.
TAAAATTTGCCCATCTATTTCTGAATAATCTTTATATGTATGTTTTTTGTGATTTTTTTGCATCAACAACTGTCCGCATCAACAACTGTCCTAATTTTTTTTGGAACCAAATCATGAAAAATTTAAAAAATTCTAGTCCACAACTGTGGTGGTAAATAAAATGACTGCCTTTCAAATTAAATATTTTTATAACTTACGATTTTATTGGCAATTAAAAGGAGTGTCCTGTTAGTCCTTTTGATACCCTCAGCCATAGGGATGGTGGTATTATATCATTTAATACGGAGTAAAAAGTAAAGCATAGAAGGAACCACATTAGACCGCTAGTATCTTTAGACGAAATTCGTTTTAGAGTGTTGTAAGAAAATGGAACCATGTTCATCTCTCTGGCGGGTCAACACGATAAGTGCCGTAAATCTTAACCGATCACAATGAAATTCAGTTAGTGACTATTTAGTCAACAATTAGTTTGGGATTGAAAATTGGCATTTTGACCACCCCCGTTCTGGTACTTCCCACACAAATCGGCACATTTAATACAAAATCATATTTCTACTAAAACTGTGTCTCTGGTTGATATGTTCAGCTTCAATTCCCACATTGGTTAATAACACAGTGCAACACGAGAAAATATAACCATATACGGATACCACTACGTGAGAAAGACCAAAAAAAAGACCTGTGTCTCCCAGTTTTGCCCAAAGTCATGGTTTTTTAATGGGCCCCAAAGATTTGGGGCCTCGGTGTAATTTTTACAAAAAAGTGATCATTTTGTCAGGCTCATATCTTGCAAACCGTTCAGAATTTTGATTTACTCTCTGGGAAAAAGTTGTAGCTCTTGTCATAGAGAACAAAAAACATTCAAGGTCAAATCGCAAAGTTAAAAAATTTTTTTACCTTTTGTCCATTGGTTAGGTCCGTGCATGACTTTGGGCAAAACTGGGAGACACGGGTCTTTTTTTCTAGGACTTTTATCACGTAGTGGTGTTAGAATATGGTTACATTTCCATGAAGAAATTAGGCGAGATTGCCGCGCCTTTTGTTTACCTCCCATACAAATTCTTAGTGGTCTGGCCGTCCGAGTGTTCAATCCGACAATTCACACTTCAGAACTTAATGAAATTAATTATTAGGCTTCACGTAATCAAACGCCAATAACCGATTAAGACAAGGGTGATTTAGCCACGGCCATTTTGGTACCTCCCATACAAAAGTTGTTTGGCCGTCCGTTTATTCGGCACTAGAAGTCCCGCAAAACCGAACCACTCTTTACGAAATTTTGTACTAGACAATATTTAGTCAAATGTCACACTCCTCTGGAAAATTAACTGGTTTGCTATACCCATTCTGGTACCTCCCATACAAAAGTTGGGCGGACGACCGGTCGATCGACACAATAACTCTCATAAACCACACCCGATCTTAACGAAAGTAGGTATACACAAAGAAAAAAAACGTTTATTGGTCGGTTGCCGCAACGTTCATGTAGTTCTCCCAAATACACCTGTATATCACAAATGTGTATCATGTTGTTTCAAACGAGTTCTCGTTTGTGTTCAAAATTACAGTTGCCCCAAAATTTAAAAAAACTTTGTGATAACTGAAATTAGCCATTTTTCTAATGAGAGCACAGACTACGAAGAACGTAAATTTCTCTCATTCTGTCGACTGTATACACAGGCTTATCCACTCGTTTGCCATACACCCTCGCGCATACACATAAAATTGATCACACACATGCTTCTACCTTGTCAATATATCTTTAAGGGACAATTGACGCCTTGTAGTTTGCTGCGCTTTTAGTTGTTACTTGAATGCGAGGCGAGACAGACGTGTAAAGTAGACAGTGAAAATATAGGCAAAAATTCCAACTTTTTCTATAACAAACTTTATGGGTAAAACCAAAATCATAAAAGTTGGAAATTTGAGCAAAAAAGTGCTTATGGAAGCCATAAATAAAGGTTTTAATTTCAACTCGGCTGCTGTAACCGAAAGAACAGTTGGTGCAACCGTTTTTCGTTACTCTCAAACGTTTTTTCAGCTCTAATTTTTCATAACTTGTTTACTGCAAACGTTTTTCAGTTCTCGCAAACGTTTCTTTAGTTGGGAGCACCTACAACTCGGTTGCTGTATCCGAAACAACAGTTGCGGAACCGTTTTTCCTTTTTCGCCAACGTTTTTTCCTGCTTATATTTTTCATAACTCGTTTACTGCAAACAGTTTTTGGTTCTCCCAAACGAAAGGACATGTATGGATTAACAGAAGTTCGTTTCTCCCAACTACAGTTCCCAAACGAACTTCAGTTATCTGAGATTTCGTTTGGGAGCACGAGATTTTTTTTTGCGTGTACTAACCAATATTTTACGAAAAGCTACTATATAATTAATAACACTGTGCAAGTCGAAAAAAAGTGGACTCAACGGATTTACACTAATCCGGGTCCTACGAATCGAAGTGCATCATTAGACTTTTGCCCTATAATGATGGTTTTATAATAATTTTTTCAAACACAATTTTAATTTTTTCAGCAAAAAATTATTATTTGTTTTTCATAAATATATCTATAACTGCGAAACTGTTGCTTATCTTGGGAAATAGTGTAGGTATAGATTAAGGGTATTGTAAATGTTAATTTTTCCAAATTTGTTTTAGCAGAAACGGATGAGGGGTTCCCGAGTAATGGTGACATATGTATAAACTTGTATCAAAAATGAGCTCTAAATCGCAGCCTCTGACTAAGAAATTTAAAAAAAAAAATATACTGTATGAAACCAGCATTATAGGCCAAAAACTAATGACCTAGTAGGACCCGAATTAGTGTAAATCCGTTGAGTCCGTAAATGTTTTCCAAATTTTTTTTCAAAAACTTGCACATTGTAATTGACTACTGTGCCATGCCCAGTTTCGCACCTCCTATACAAAAGTTGGGATAATTCCGGTTGCCCGAATCTATATATCTAGTGAAACACAACCGATCTTAATAAAATTTGGTACTGATCAATATTTTGCCAAAAGCTGCTGAATAATAAAAAATATACAACTTCGCCATGCCCATTTTTGTACCTCCCAGATGAATATTGGGCGGACAATTATTTGGTAGCCCCGAAAATTCCCCAAAAACATTTACGATGCTAAGTTAAAAAAATAAAGAAATAAATGGTTTCCCGTTACATCCCTTGAAGGGATTAGGGAGAGCTTTTCACAAGCCAGTGAGCTGTGCGCGTTCTAGTTTTACACTCACTGATTGGGACCTACAGTTTTACACCGGTTCCGACCGGTAGTTTGAGAAGCTTTTTCATGCCTGAATACTCGATAGTGTCGCCGTCACTAAGCGTGGTGACCGTCGTCGAAAGAAATTTAAGGTGGTCAGAGCAGGAATTGAACCCACGTTCTCATGCACAATAGCCGTGCACACTATACCATTGCACCACCGACGGCTAAGTTGGGTATTAAATAATATATAGCCCAATTTCAAGCTGCTATTGAATATGGTGGGAGCAGAGGCGCTTTTAACGGAAGTCGAATGCAATAAATGACTTAGGGTGAGGGTATGTTTAAGTCGGTTCACCCGACTGAAATTTATGTAATGGTTTTTAAAAAAGGGACCAAGAAAATTACTCATATTTGTCACAGATAGTGGGTCAAAATATTCTCCAAATACATTGTAGGAAATATTTGTTTAGGGGTTTGGAGTAAACGAATTCTGTATCTTTAATTTGCAGATGGCCCTTTTTAAAACAGGTTTAAATGAAAGAATCAAAACAGGAAATATATACGTAACTATTCTAATATCAGAATTGACATTATCAGTTTTTAGTATTTAATTTTCTTTTTTAGTCTCCCAAAATGTGGCTTTCCTTATATAACAATGAGTGCAAACGAAGGATTTCGTCCGTGTTCTCACAGAGCTCGTGGAAAGGTCTTTAAAAATACTTTCAGAATCTGCAATCAGAATGTGGTAAAAGTACTTCGAAGGATGCAAGAAGTTCAAGTTATTTCCTGATACCACAAAACATATATATTCGGAATTTATATTAATTTTAATTTATGTTAAGTTCCGTCATTTACTATGCGCTTAACAGCTGTTCAAAACATACAACCTCGTACATTTTTTTTAAAAACGTGAAGTGAATTTCTAAACTAAATTTCTAAACGTTTTAAAAACGTGAAGTGAATTTCTAGTGCTCATTAAACATTATTTTTTTGGGAAAAAAACCGTCAATCAAACCAAGGAAAAGCTTGATAAATACTATGGGGACTCTGCACCATCGATTTCAATGGTAAAAATGTGGTTTATTGACTTTCGTTGTGGTCGCACAAGTACAAATGACGCTGAACGTTCTAGACGGCCAATTGAGATCAATACACCCGAAAATGTCGAAAAAATCCACGATATAGTGTTGGCCGATCGAAGAATAAAAGTGCGAGAGATTACTGATGCCATATGCATTTCATATGGCAGTGTGGTATCCATTTTAATTGATCACTTGGGTTTATGAAAGCCGTCTGCAAGATGGGTGCCGCGTTTGCTCTCAATTGACCATAAACGTAATCGTGTGACAACTTCAAAAGATTGTTTGGAGTTGTTTAATTGAGCTACGAATTGGTACCTCATCCACCATATTCTCCGGATTTAGCCCCCAGTGACTATTTCCTATTTCAAAACCTAAAGAAATGGCTCGGTGGAAAGAGATTTAGCTCCAACGATGAAATTATTTTATTGAACTCGAAAAATCGTATTTTTTTTGGAAGGGATACAAAAATTGGAGAAACGTTGGGCTAAGTGTATTGCACTAAACGGAGATTATGTTGAAAATTAATTTTTTTTTGCAAAAAAAAACTTGTTTCATTCAAAAAGTCACGGACTTATTAATCCGCCCTCGTATAATTTTCCAATTTGGAATGCGTGTTTAATCTAAAATTTAAAAGTTTTATTCAAATTCGCATTAAACTGATTTTAAATCGTACATCAAATTCATAGTTAAAAGTAAAGTTAAGTTAAGTTTAAAACATTTAGGGCGAGTTTCAAACTCGTCATTTAAAAGCTCAATTTAAAAGCTCACAACAATTTTTCATATTAATTGGCATTTAAATGACAAGCATCGGGCATTTAAAGTGCATTTAAACGGAGATTTTTGAACTGTGAAACTGGCCATTAGTTATCAAATAATTTTAATTTGAAAGTTGATAAAAAAAATATTTGAAATGCTTAATTAATTCTTAATTAATTTTACTTCAAATCAGAAAATCATTTAAAAAAAAATTGTTTGGATATGCCATTTAAATCATACTTCAAAATAGAAATCACGTTTTGTTAATTCCAAAATTTCACTAAAATTCGAAAATCATATCATTTATTAATTTTTTTAAGGCTATTAACACAAAAGAACTAAAATCCGATTAACCTGTTAACCGACGTTCCGGTACGTTCAAAAAATAGGTTTTTTAAAAACCCGGCATACGGTTAATAGCAAAAAACCGGTTCTTCGCTTTCGCTTTGTACACAAGTTTTACCAATTCCTGATGATGTCTTTCGAAGAAAGACGTAATATTGAAAAATATGTATATTAAAATACATACAACAGAATTGACTTCGAGCTTCATTATTTAAAAATTTAGATCTAACTATGTAAGGGTTTTTCAACAGAGACGCTACCAAAGTAAATCGATAGTGACAGCAAACGACGCCATATTTTTCCCCGCTCTTTTGACATTTCTCTTCAGTAAGCTTTGCCATTTCATCATGGAAAGATATACGAGCCAACAACGAGTCGAAATTATTAAAATTTACTACCAAAATTTGGAGTCGGTGGCCTCAACTTTAAGAGCGCTACGTCCAATTTATGGTCGTCATAAATTCTGGCTGAATGGCTTCGTCAATAAGCAAAATATGCGTTATTTGTCAGACACCAATCTACACGTAATCCATGAGTCATCATTGCATCCCGAAAAAATTAAAGTTTGGTGCGGTTTATGGGCCGGCGGCGCCATTGGGCCGTACTTCTTCCGTGATGATCAAGACCGGCACATTACTGTGAATGCGAATCGCTACCGTTCAATGATAACCGAATATTTTTGGCCCCAATTGGATAATATGGACTTCGAGGACATGTGGTTCCAATAGGACGGCGCCACAAGCCACACAGCGAATGCCACAATCAATTTATTGGAAACCAAGTTTGGTGAACGTGTTATCTCACGAAATGGCCCAGTCGATTGGCCGCCTCGGTCGTGCGATTTGACGCCGTTAGATTATTTCTTGTTGGGCTACGTCAAGTCTATGGTCTATGCCAACAAGCCAGCGATGATTGATGAACTTCGTACGAATATCGAACGTGAAATTGCAGCAGTATCGGTCGATTTATGCTTGAAAACCGTCGGAAATTGGGTTCAGCGTCTGGACTTCTGCAAGCGCGCCCGTGGTGGCCATGCAAAAGAAATCGAGTTCCATACATAATGGCATCGAACGTACTTTCACAGGAATAAAGAATTTCATTGGTATCTAAAACCGGTTTTGTTTTATTTAAAAAGCTTTTGTAGCGCTCTTAGTGAAAAACCCGATATAAACAATAATATTAATATTTATAACCAAGGTTCGTATTTCGTGGGTAATGGATTCCCCGGGTATCACATCCCCATTTTTGACCGAAAATATGAAAAAATTAGAAAATGTCAATATCTCGGAATCGGAGCGCTAAATCGAAAAAATAAATAATTTTCCATAAAGTGGTCCCATTCGTATTGAAAGTTTTGTTTTTAAATCGCCAAAATAAGAATATCGCTAAAATATTAAAATGGCTATAACTGGGAAACGGTGCGTCCAATCGTAAAAATGTTAAATTTTGAGCTCTTCAGGAGGCGGTAAACAATGGATGCCTTTAATACGGCATCACTTATTTTTATCAAATCGCAAAAACTTATATTTCGAAAACGGAGCGTTCAATCGAAATATAAACAAATTTTCCGGATTTCTAAGGGTGTTCGATAAAGTGGTCCATTCAACTAGACGACTTTTTTGTGTAAAAAAAATGGGCAAAATAACAAAGTCGCTAAAATAAAAAATATAAATAACTCGGAAACCGTACCTCCAAACGCAAAAATAAATTTTTTTTACATCCATAGGCATAACCTTAACCAATGGTTGGATGCCTTTCATAAAAAATCCGTTAAACTAAAATTTTTCAAAAAAAAAATCTTTAAAACGCACATTTGTGTCAGCGATTTCATTTTAAATAAGTGATGCCGTATTAAAGACATTCCATAGGTTAAAGCCTCCTTCGGAAGTAACAATGTTATTGTTTTTACGATTGGATGCACCGTTTCCGAGTAACATCCATTTTTAATTTTAGCAAGTTTCTTATTTTGGCAATTTTTTTTTAAAATGTCTTGTATACAACTTTATAACAAACCCTTAGAGACCTTTAAAAGTCGAATATTTTTTCGATTGGATGCTCCGTTTCCGAGATATTGTCACATGGGCGTTTTAGCGATTTTTGATTCGAGAAATGTTAGTTTTCGCGAAAGAAGTAAAAATATTACTATTTTTGCGATTGCACACTCGCTTTCCGAGTTATAGCCATTTTTTTATTTTATTGGTTTTCTTATTTTGGCGATTTTTTGATAACAATGTCTTCCATTCGAATTGGACAACTTTATAAAACACCCTCAGGACCACTCAACAATTAAATATTTTTTCAAGTGAACGCTCTGTTTTCGAGATATAGACATTTTTTCTAAATTTTTCACATTTTCGATCAAAAATTTGAATGAGTTACCCAGGGTAACCCATCGCCGTGGGTTGTGGGTAGAAGCCGCTTACCCATTCCCCATATGTAATAGATAATCGTGCAGGGTAATTTCCCATCGTCATGGGTAGCTACGCATTATTTTTTCCCTATCCTGTGGGTAGTTAGTTAATGTTCATTAATCATTCCCCACGATGAGGATGTGTATGGGTTGCACATGTGGGAGCAAATTCGAACTCTGTTTGTAACCATTTAAGGGTATTCCAATTTGAGTGATATTATTTCTTTTTAAAAAAACACACACTAATTGTTAAGAAAATTCATTTATTTGTTATTTACTGCAAAGTACATTCGATACACTTTAGTTCTGAATAAAATTTCTTTCAAATAGCCTCCTCGTCTTCTGCAGGGACGAATTCGTTTAACCCAATTTTCGAGCACTTTTTCCACTAAATCAAGTCGTAGGTCAAGAATACCACGTTCAATGTTGACTTGTAAAGCTTGTCGAGAGTTTGTTTTATTGCTAAAGACCAGTGACTTCAAATAACCCCACAACAAATTGTCTAATGGTGTCAAATCACAACTTCTTGGAGGCCATTCAATGTGATAATTTCTTGAAATAATCGAATCTCCGAACTTTTCTCGCAATAATTCGGTTGTTGCACGTGCTGTGTCGTACGTAGCCCCGTCTTGTTGGAACCAGATGTTGTCAAGATCAACTTCTTTGAATTTTGGCCATAAAAAGTTGGTTATCATCGATCTATTTCGCTCTCCATGGACAGTAATGGCGTTACCAGCTTCATTTCGGAAGAAGTATCGACCGATGATTCTACCAGGCCAAACACCACACGAAACTGTAAATTTAGATGAATGTAATGGTTGTTCGTGAATAATTTGTGGATTTTCTTCGCACCAGAATCGACAGTTTTGTTTATTTACCGCAGCATTCAGATGAAAGTGAGCATCACCGGAGTAGATGACTTTCTTAACAAAATCATTATCGTTTTCAAGTTGTTACAAGACAAAATCAGCAAATTCATGACCTTTACGGTGTGTCAAACTTTGGTTTTGTCCAGATCATATCAAATTCTCGGTCAATACGGCGTCAAATATGAATATGTATACAATATTTTTCGGTGGATGATATTTATATACTTTATTGTTTTTTCACAAATTTGTTTCTTATTTCTGAAAATTACTCGTGCAACATTCAAATATAGTTTCTCTTTCACAGCAAAGCCTCTTGCGAAAAATCGAATACATAACTTTGAATCAAGCGTTTTTGCACCAATAACTAAATTATGATTACATTGAACAAGAATTCTAATATTGTACTTTTTATGGGTTAATACAACTTAAGTTCGGTAGTAGCAACTTGTAAAGGGTTTTTCAATAAGAGCGCTATAAAAGTTTTTTTAAATAAAACAAAACCGGTTTTAGATACCAATGAAATTCTTTATTCCTATGAAAGTACGTTCGATGCCATTATGTATGGAACTCGATTTCTTTTGCACGGCCACCACGGGCACGCTTGCAGAAGTCCAGACGCTGAACCCAATTTTCGACGGTTTTCAAGCATAAATCGGCCGATACTGCTGCACTTTCACGTTCGATATTCGTACGAAGTTCATCAATCGTCGCTGGCTTGTTGGCATAGACCATAGAGTTGACGTAGCCCCACAGGAAATAATCTAACGACGTCAAATCGCACGACCGAGGCGGCCAATCGACTGGGCCATTTCGTGAGATTTGATTGTGGCATTCGTTGTGTGGCTGGTGGCGCCGTCCTGTTGGAACCACATGTCCTCCAAGTCCATATTATCCAATTGGGGCCTAAATATTCGGTTATCATTGAACGGTAGCGATTCGCATTCACAGTAATGTGCCGGTCTTGATCATCACGGAAGAAGTACGGCCCATAAACCGCACCAAACCGTAATTCTTTCGGGATGCAATGATGACTCATGGATTACGTGTGGATTGCTGTCTGACCAATAACGCATATTTTGCTTATTGACGAAGCTGAAGATGATTTTCCGATGAAAATCCAAATCATTTTCAAGTTGTTGTTGCTCAGCCCAATTCACGAACATACGACGCTTATGGTGGTCAAGCGGCTTCAGTTCTTGCGTCAATTTGATCTTGTACGGATGTAGGCCAAGATCTTTTCGCAAAATTCTCCACCACGACGTCACAGAGATGCCCAACGCTTGAGAACGACGTGTGAGAGACACATTTGGGCTTTCTTGAACTGAAGCAACAACGGCAGCAATATTCTCGACACTACTTCTTTGTCTCACTGGTACGGGAACATTTTGTACTGTGCCTGTGGATTCACTAGACGCTCAATTGTTGATCTGGTAGGACGATTATGACGACCATAAATTGGACGTAGCGCTCTTAAAGTTGAGGCCACTGACTCTAAATTTCGGTAGTAAATTTTAATAATTTCGACTCGTTGTTGGCTAGTATATCTTTCCATGATGAAATGGCAAACCTTACTGAAGAGAAATGTCAAAAGAGCGGGAAAAAATATGGCGTCGTTTGCTGTGCCTATTGATTTAATTTTGTAGCGTCTCTGTTGAAAAACCCGTTATTTAGTAAGCCCTATTTTTAATTTATCAATAACATCGACAAATAATTCTGATGTATGATAATTCTGAATTATAATCAAAATATAGACTTTATCATGGAATTTCCAATGCCTGAATTGATTTCCAACTAATCTTCTCCCTGTGTGTAGGATCAAAAATGACACCACTAAAATTTAGCGTCGACCTTGCATGTTTTTTAACGTGATGCGAGATGAAGTAAATATTAAATCTCATCGGTTTTCACGCATGACACTACACAACCTTTCTGCGTTTTAACAGTTAAGACTTTAGATAGAGCAAAAGTGTTACAAGAAACCTTAACACTGTTTTTAATCCGAACATATTCAATTGAATGTATTTCTCCTTCGTGAAGATAAAAGCTAAAAACAACTAGACTTCCCCATTATGTGGGTAGAAGCCACTAAAAATATTTTGTGTTACGATGGTCACAAGCGTGAATCCGCAATAGGGTGTAGCGGTAAACAAATTTGTTCCAAATTGCTACACCCCAGTACGGAAGCTATGTGGTTACATTGCACAACTGTTCTTCATAAATATTATGCAATCGTGTATAGATTCTATAAATTCTCTAAACAATTTTCAACCCAGTAAACATTTCACAGCATCTGTATTATTCCTGGCAAACTGTGTAGCGATCAAGGATCAGCGATCAGCGTTCTGAAAGATACTATTACAATATTCACAGTATCTACTTATAGTTCTTAAATATCTACCCATAGAAATATAAACAAGAGCCGCTATCGCTCCCTTCACGTCCTCTTGATGACGACGAGTTAGTAGGCCATTTCATCGAGTTCGAGTTGGTTTTATAATTTACTCTTTGGTTGGTCATAACAAGGACAGAAATAAAACGGAATGCGTATTTACGTTCGATGCAAACAACAGAAAACATAATTTAACTGTCATTATTATTATTGAAACACTATTTAAACTTAGTTTTTTGCATGGTCTATAATCTGTATGGCTTCTTTGGCCTCTCATTCTACACCATTTCCCTAGTACCTTTTCGATCAGCTGCGCCATAGAAATCACCTGACTTACCTAAGATCTGCACACGGTGGCTCATGCAATCCTGCTGAACAAGGGCTAGAAATTGTACATGGTTACCAGATGTTAATAGTTTAGAACCAGCATCATCGTTAAACAAAGAAATTAATATGTAACGATTTTCTAGATATTGTTAGACAATTTCAACGTTGAAGCGAAAAACTTCCCTGAACTACACATGGAAAGAGTCATCCTATATGCAGAGAACAGCTTCGTTAATCCCAAACGGAATCTGAGGTAAATAAATTCCGCTTGTTATTTTCGTCAAACGATCAAAATTTTCGGGAAATTTTTCACTTTTGCGGCTACCTATACGCTATCTAAACGATCTTAGGTACAGATCTTAGGTACATTTGTGTAGTTGATTGTTTCCTTGAATTCTGAACCGTTTGCTACATATGGACCTGAACAGAGGAAAAAAGATCAAAATTGAATTTTTTGAAGTATTTTGTAATTGTTGATATGATATATTTTTTTGATTTGATGTGCTCACAATTTGTTCTTTATGACAAGAGCTACAACTCTCCCTCAGAGAGTAAATCAAAATTCCGAACGGTTTGCAGGATATGATCCTGACAAAATGATCACATTTTTTTGCAAAAATGCCACCGAGGCCTCAAATCTGGTGGTGTCCGTATATAGTTATATTTCCAAGAGTTAAAAGTTTACACACAGTGTTATCTGCCGCAAACGGGTTATAGTAGTTCGCAAGTAAAGCGACGTTTATGCGAAACGAAAAATGTTTTCATTAACAATTATTTTGTTTTTTTTTGATTGTTTCCTTGAATTTTGAATTTTGAAACTAGAATTTTTGCGATTTTTTGATTTTGACCGTGAAGATTAAGTTTTTTATATGTTCACAATTTTGTTCTTTATGCCAAGAGCTACAGCTCTCCCTCAGAGAGTAAGTCAAAATTCTGAACGGCTTGCAAGATATGATCCTGACAAAATGATCACATTTTTTGCAAAAATTACATCGAGGCCCCAAATCTAGTGGTGTCCGAATATTGTTATACTTTTTGCAATAGTTAAAAGATTACACACAAACGGCTTATAGCAACTCGCAGGTAAACAGACGTTTACGCGAAACTAAAAATGTTTTCATTAACTATTACTGTGTTTGCATCATACAAGTTATAGTACGTATCAACTTAAAAAGCTTTTACGAAAAACGACAACTTGTTAATGTGAAACTGTTAAATATTAAACTGTTAAATTTAACTGTTAAATGTTAATCTATCAAATGTTAAACTGTCAAATGGCAAACTGTTAAATGTTAGACTGGTTTGACGTTTGGTTATTGCTACTCATATATTTCTGAAAATACTATCCGACATATGGTGAAATATTGAAAACAATTAAGTAAACCGAAAAACAAAGACCTCGAGCTGGAAAATTCATTTAGTAGATCACAATAAGAAAGGTAACTAGAAAGGATATATGGTTAGTATCTTAAACATAAATTGTTTGAGAAAAACAGTTGCCTCGTTTAAAGCAAATGAGTTGTATATCATAAAATAAGATTTGTAATAAATAAGAAATAGGAAATGCACCCTCATGTTTTAAAAACTTACGCCTTCCGTGACATGTAGTTGAATCCGGGAACTATTACCGCAAGGGTCGATCCACGAGCCACAGCTGGCGGTATCGTGAAAATTAAAAAAAGCTTATCTGTAGGAGTTGCTTGTTTCCAAAAGACAAGATCAAAGAAGAGGGAATCATTTTATAAGAATGACAATTTTTGACGTGGGTACTTACATTTCGTCGTTTATAATAAACAAATTTAATATAAAAAAATGTAATCAATTAAAAATTAAAATAAAGAGGTAAGTTAAGTTTACAACAAAAGAAACAACTTTTACTATGAAATTAATTTATTGGCAAGAAGAGTGTCAACATTTGCTGCCAAAACTGTGACGTAGTAGCAGACGAAATATGTTTGCTTTGAATTTTCATAATGACGAAATTTTTGTTAGTGTTGAATGTTAATTTATGAGAAGTTCGTACTACACGGCGTGATGCAATTTTCCAAGTGAAAATCTGTTGAATTTCGGTGGAATAATACACACCGACATCGTGGCCGTCGGTGGTGCAATGGTTAGTGTGCGCGGCTCTTGTACATGAGATCCTGGGTTCGAACCCGGCTCTGACCACCTTCAAAAAAAAAAAAAATTTCTTTCGGCGGCGGTCACCTCGCATAGTGACGGCGACACTATCGAGTATCTAGCCATGAAAAAGCTTCTCAAATTACCGTTCGGAATCGGCGTAAAACTGTAGGTCCCAATCACTGAGTGAAAACTGGAAAGCGCACAGCTCAGTGATTGTGAGAAGTTCTCCCCAGTCCCTTCATGGGATGTAATGGGAAACCATTTATTTTTTTTTTTTTAGAGAATTCAGGAAAGCAGACTCACTGGCAGGACTAGTTTGGAACTCCGGGACAAGTTCATCATCAGATGCCACCTCACTGTGTCTGAATTTGTATTACCATAAATCGGATATACTACAGAGTAGCATCAAGCTACTCACTTTCGAAAGTCTTACGGTTTTATAGTCAAGAACAAAGCAACTGAAGTAGAAGAAACAAACAACAAGCAGTATTTGATTTGATCTTGAGGGAGTCAAAGTTATCCGAAGCATAAAAGAATTGTATTCAAATAATCGGATTCAGTTTGCTTTACACATACTTGGAATTGTATTGTCCGTGTGTGGTTCTATCAGCGAAGACACACAAACTATAAATTTGTTTCAGAGCAACCATGGTACAAATATGCAGTAGTAGCAGGAGACGTTGTTGTAATTGTAGGCAACAAAACAGGCATTTTGTTGGGGTTGTGCACTTGAATTCTGCCAAAGTCGCCACAAATGTAGGGTAGAAAGAACTAATTCATAAAACGTAAATACGATGTTATTGGTCAGTTTCACATTACATTGTACTGCGACATATCTACGTCGCGATCGCGACGTTCCTGCGGGATGACTAGGATCCGTCAACTTCAGGACAATGCAATTTTTTGGAATATACAATACGTGGTTAACACGTGGTTCATAAAAAGTCTATGAACCTGTTTTTTTTTCTTAAAAAATCAACAGTTACTTAATCCGTACATTCAGAGATTATATCGCCAACATAGAACTTATCAACCTGGTCACCAAATCGAACAGGTACGAATTTGGTCTCACAAAGGCTCTCAGGTTGTACAAGCAAACAAACACATCTGTCTGATTCCGTGAAACTTCTGATTCGTCAGATGATGATACAACGTAGGTTTTGCGTTTCTTAGTTATTTTCGGGGCTACTTTTCGTACCAAAGGTTTATTTGCTTGTTGTTTCTTTTGTTGCTGTGCACGTTAATTTTCTTCTTTTGATGGACTAGATGTCACGATTGTGGAGTCCCTTTCTTTTTTTATAATTAAATTGTTGAATTCTAGGAAGTGGGCGAACTTGCTCTGGAGTTTTGGGAAGAGGTGTTGGTGTGGCTGGAGGCTCAAACAGGACATCAGGTTCAGTTGAAATGCCGCCTTGTTGAAGTTTAGGTTCATTACCAGTGGCGGCGGTTAGATGTTCGTCATTTGGTTCCTTTACGAAGTTTGATTCAAGAAATATTAGTCTGTTAAATGGGCTGATATCTGTCGTTTCGAATCCTTTGCATATGTTTCCAGCAAATAATGCCGTCCGAAATCGGATATTAGATAGCGATGATTTATCGTAAACTGTAATTATTCTTCCAGGATTCGACACAAGGAAAGCATTGACCGAAGTCGATAAGTACTTTTCAAATGGACCAAATAGAGATATATCCAATGGCGTATGTGGCGGAAAAGTATTCATATGAATTCCATTTTCCCTGCAAAATATGATTGCTGTTAGACTGCAGTACGAAAAGTGATTGTCCAGGAAGAGGATTATTGTGTTCTCCTTGGAAAAAAGCATAAAACACAAATTTTCATGCCATTGTATAAGAGAACACCTGATTTGAGGTATATTTCGATGAATGCATATACATATATATATCCATCTTCAGATGACCAGCCAGAGTCATCTAATGCCTCCAGTTTAGTTTCCTTCATTTTTTATACGATCTCGCAAAATAGTTTCTTTTGCAGTTTCGAACCATATCTCTAATATCTTTGTACCTACAGGTATAAATAAATACTTTAGAAATTTATTCTAATTACGCTAGTGACGAATCTATCACTTGGAGGTCTTTGCCAGGTGTGAATCCACCGCATGGGATACATATGTCAGTGGTGAATCCACCGCATGTAGTACATATGCCAGTGGTGAATCAACCGCATGGGGTACATCTGACGGTGGTGAATCTACCCCTTGGGGCAGATTCGACGGCGAAACCACCCCACCAACGGTCTGGCGAATGAGCTTCAGGGGAAACCTCTTGCACTAATTTAAACACGTTTGGCACTTTTAATAAATTAACTAAAAGAAGCACTGGCGACAATAGAATACATCTGTTAAATATCATTTTTAAATCACGAAAACTGAAAAAGTTATAACAAAAAATACTTACAACCAAATATTTTCCCGGTAGTCCGTAAAATATAAAATCACGTCCGCCCTCGATCAAATTTAAACTGAAATTGTCAAAGTGTGAAGGATGGAAGATCATCGATAAATGTATAAAATATCGTCTTTCGATTATCAATAGCTTCCTTAAGGGCCCCATAAACGTTCAGTCTGACTGAATCAATCAGTTGGTTGTGTTAGTGAAAATAAGTATATGTGCGGTACACCGACACGATTTTCGTTTGACGTTTCGGTCAAGCGAAATATCAAAATTTGTTTGATATTTTGCCATGATGTATCAGTCAAATGCGAATTTGATGTATCGTGTGAACCAAAATCATTTGCATTTATCGATCGAAGCTACAAGATGTGCGCGGATAAAACCGAAAAAGAAGAAGAAAAAGAATTTCTAAGTTCATCTAATAAATTTTGATATCTTTTGGATATTTTCTTTTTTTGCCTTTGTTGCTCTCCCACAGCTAGAGCGACTGCAATTATTACGTCGTCCGAAATATTCATAGCGAACTTCCCTCTACCAAAGCACAGAATGAATGACTGACTGAAGCAAAATGATGTATAATGAATGGGAAAGAGTACATCAACACGTACACGGGTGACTGATCAGTCAGACTGAACGTTTATTTGGAGCTTTAGTTTTCCAGATAATTACTTACTTACTTATCCGGTCTAGGACAACCACGGGGGCTCAGGGGCCTTACAAAACGAAGCTATCATATTTCGCCAACCAGTTCGATCTTCTGCTTTATCTCTCCAGTTGGCAATACCAAGTGTACGCAGGGATTCGTCAACCTGATCCGTCCAGCGGAGTCTTGGTCTTCCTATTTTTCGTCTTCCTTCGAGTTCGGTTTCGAAAACCCTTCGCGCTGGTTCATCTTCATCTATTCTACTGACATGGTCTAGCCAGCGCAATCGCGTTATCTTGATCATACAGCTCATGATTCATGCGTCGCCGATACTCGCCGTTGTGCACTATAGGGCCATAAATTTTTCAGAGTACGTTTCTCTCGAAGACTCCTACAGATGTTTCGTCTGATTGAGATAGGACCCAGGATTCTGCGCCATAAAGCAAGACAGGTTGTATGAGAGTCTGGTATAGTTGGACTTTTGTTACTCGAGAGAGGGCTTTATCTATAAAGTGCTTGCTTAGCCCAAAATAACATCTATTCGCAAGCACAATTCTCCGCTTGATCTCAAGGCTGACGTTGATGTTTTTGTTCACGGCAGATTCGAGGTATATAAATTCGTCCACTACCTCGAAGTTATAACGGTTATCAACGTTCACCCTTTGGTCTAATCGCGTGGAGGCCCTGTTCGTTGAAACCATTAATTTTGTCTTGTCCTCATTTACCGTCAGACCCACTTTTGGTGACTCCTTCTCAATTCTCGAAAAAACCGCAGTAACTTCTCTAATTGTGCGCCCAATGATATCTATATCATCAGCATACGCGAGCAGCATGTGACTTTTGCTGTGATGGTTTTATTCATGTTGACTGCAGCTTTTCTCATAGTGATCTCCATTAAGATGTTAAAGAGATCGCACGCTAGGGTGTCGCCTTGCCTGAGGCCTCGCTTAGTTTCGAAAGGTTCGGTAAGATCCTTACCAACTTTCACTGCGGATTTGGTGTTCGTCAAGGTCATCCTGCAAAGGCGTATGAGTTCTGCAGGAATACCAAGCTCAGACATTGCTTCATAGAGTTTCTCCCGTATCGGACTATCGAAGGCCGCTTTATAATCGATAAATAGATGATAGGTGTCGATTTGTTTTTCGTGTGTCTTCTCCAGGATTTGGCGTAGCGTGAAAATCTGGTCAGTTGTCGATTTTCCAGGCCTAAAGCCACACTGGTATGGTCCAATCAGGTCATCGATAATTGGTTTTAGTCTTTCGCACATTATACTTGATAGAACCTTTTATGCTATGGATAAAAGGCTTATTCCACGGTAGTTGGCACAGATATTCCTGTCACCTTTTCCAAATATGGGACATAGTACACTGACACTCCAATCGGCGGGCATGCATTCATCTAACCAAATTTTGCTAATGAGCTGATGCATGCACCTTATCAGCTCATCGCCGCCAGCCTTAAACAGCTCCGCCGGTAATCCATCGGCTCCTGCGGCTTTGTTGTTCTTAAGCCCGGCAATAGCTGTTCTGACCTCGTCTTGGTTAGGAGGGGGGCAATCGACGTCGTCGTCCATATTGTGATCGATTGTCCCATCGTCATCGGATAACTCAGGTACTAGTAGCGCGGAGAAATGCTCTCTCCATATTCCCAACATGCTCTGCACGTCTGCGACGAGATTTCCGTCCTTGTCTTTACAG
Organism: Phaonia tiefii; assembly: GCA_963931995.1. NCBI lineage: Eukaryota > Metazoa > Arthropoda > Insecta > Diptera > Muscidae > Phaonia > Phaonia tiefii. Next base: position 175,798,954 of record OZ008367.1, on the reverse strand, counting down.
AAGGGGGGCCCTGAACCATGTCCATTAGTTCCGTTTATAACTTTTTGGTAGAATTTTCGGGCTTCGTTCTTCCTTCGGTATGTCTCAATTTTCTCACTCTCGCTCTTTCTCCACTGCCGTTTCTTACGCCAAAAGAGACGGTTTACCTCCTTTCTCTTCTCCCTGTACCGCTCAGTTGCAGCTCGCGGTGCAATTGACTGAAGCATTACCATACGTGCAGCGTTCTTTTCGTCATTTGCTATGCGGCACTCTTCATCGTACCACGGTTTATTGCGAAGCGGTTTTTCGAAACCAAGTACGGTTGTTGCGGCAGTTTTTATAGAGTCCAGATAATTGGTGGTGGCAAATGTGTCCCACTGGCGAATGTGTCCCCTTCTGCCACGGTAAGAAACAATCAGATCAGCTGTTCTAACAACACAGACTCGCCTATGGCAAAATAAGTAAGGTAGAAGAGTAGGAATTGAATGCATTTTGTGTTTATTTGAGGAGCCGACCTTGTCAAATTAAGCGAAATTGTCGAGATTTCAGGTTATATCAGGAGGAATTGGTGTAATTTTCGGCAACAACCACATTGGCAAGAAAAAAGTTAATCTGCTGTTTTAACGCTACCGCCTGTTCTAGATACATCTATAAACAACATTTGACAATGTCGGACCACAGCGGCAAGAAAAATTTAAATCAGCTGTTACAACGCTTCCACCTATAATATATACATCTTGGACTTGCCTGATTCAGTCGTGGAACAAACGCACATATGTCAGCTGCTCCACGAAAAGGGACCTCGGCGCCGGAAATATTTTTTCAAATGCCGCAAACCGCAAGTTTCTATGTCTTTTAGTTTTTTTACAAATCACTTGTAAAAATTAACATAATTAATGAAAAAATTGAAAAATGTGATATAAATAAATATAAATATATTATAATATTTGAAATTTAAAAAAGTTCAATATCAAAGGTACAAAATTACAAAAATATCAAAATTGTACTCTTTTTTACTCCTAACACGCTTTTTTGGTGGTTCTTCTGTAGCGGAAAAACTAAGCGTTTTTTTTAACGCGTTTTTCTCAATAACTTCTTTTCGGCGCAGAGGTCCCTTTTCGTGGAGCAAGTCACATATACATTCACATTCGTGAGTATTTCATGGCTTAGTATACCAACTTTTTAAAAGCAAGCATGGTGACATTACATCGTTGAAAGCTGATGTTGTGAAATGGTAAACAAATTGTAATCACAGTTTTCTAATTCCATCACTGATATTGCCGCTTGTTAGACTGCAGAGACTAAAGGGACTAAACGAGAAAGTCTCGAAGCAATTTTATTCGTTTTATGCTTGGACTTGTATGCTCTAGGCTCGATTAACTTGTATTTTATCCGCATATGAATTTCGGATTTCAGTAGTTTATATTTATTTTGTGTGCTTTTCTTGACCCTGCTTGAATTGAAATAACACGGTCCTGCTTGGTATTTGTGTTTCAATGCTCTTGCATAGATGTCAATTATCTACACCAACTGTATACGCAATTTACATATGCGAATTAGAATCGATCGAAAACCTCTCAGTACAAACCCAACCTGAAAGACAATTATCCCAACAACAAAGATAGAAGGTATTTTTCCTCCATGTTCTCTTTTCTGTTATGTCTGAATTTTTTAATTATCTTATTTTCACGAAAAAGCTTCTCAAAGTACCTTTCGGAACCGGTGTTAAACTGAAGGTCTCAATCGGGGAGTGAAAAATTCCAGATAAGAATATTAATTGGTTAGCAGGAAAATTTATTTAATTCAGGTTATTTGCATATTCTTGAAGAAAGTTTCACTGCATTTGAAAACAAATTTGAAAGAATTTAAAGCTTAATTTTTCTGATTATATATATATTTGTGTGGGTCGTATTCTAGGGATCCAAATAAGAAACTTTGCCGAGGACCCATACCGGAAACGGAAGTTCGTTGAAGTGTTGACGGCAAACGAACCAATGCAATGATCTTTTTAACAGTCAATCGAATCGTCGTATAATTCCACCGTGGGGGCCAGTGTTTGTTGGCTCACCGTCAGTGCATATACCAATTAATTGCTATCACTGTTGTTTGATGATAGCAAAGAAAAGCGGGACTGTGCTATCAAGAAAATATCGCACCGATGTTGACGACCCAAAGGAACTTAGAGTTTATAAAAAAACAGATATAAACTTTAATTGCACAAGTTACACGGAAATGATGATATAAATAACGCGAAACATTCCGTACGACACATTGAAAGAATATTTAAATCAAGATGATCCACCGTTTAACGATCCAAAAATTCCATCACACATATAAGGAACGGAACGACACGTTCAATTGCTAGCAAGCGTTTCCAAACGAGTTATACCGGAGAATCTAACTAGAAGCTGTTATGGCGACGAAATTAGAAAGCCGTGCGAAATTGCCCAGACTTGAAAGCAAAAAAGACTTCAAACAATAATATTTTTTAGTTTATTTTCTGTTACTAAGTTAAATTAATTTTTTCATTTACTTACATATGTTCTGACTAAATAAATTTCTAAAGAGAAAAATAAACTCCAAAAAGAAAACAACAGGCATTTCGCTGATTTTTTCATGTGAAGTGCCAAAAATGGTGATTTTTGACATGTTTGTATGGGGATCCCCCCAGGGGGTTCCAGGTTGTGAGCCACTGGCATGGGTGGGTCGGCCCTCCAAAGTACGTGGGGATCGGTCATACATTTGGACTCGATTGGGGCACTCTAAATGGGTCAAAGTTAGATTTTTCAAAATTTCTGACAAATTTCGGATGTTTCAAAAGTCGGGGCATCAGAATTCGTTTTAGAGGTATGGTTCCTTGTGCAAAGTTTCTTATTTTGATCCCTATAATACGATTTTTCTTGTCACTTGGGTGATTTTTAAATCGACCCGCCCTAATATATAAATAATATATTTCCGAAGTGAGATTCATATTACAATGTGGTACATATAATAAATATCTGAAAAGTGTAATTTTTCTCGGTGTATTTTTTCCCCAATAATTTTCTTGATCCGAAAATATATTTAAATAAATTAAATGGACATCAATACGAGTACAAAGCTAAAAAATGTGTCCACATAAAACGCATTTTATGCGATGTACGGTATAACTTTGGTAACACTCGCATAAGTCTTTTCCTCGAATTGTGTGAATAGTGGAAGTGCCGATTAAACGAGAGCAGTTTGACCCATGTTTCACCTAAAATTTCGAATATTTCCATAAACACCGAACACATAAGAAATCGTTTGTCCGGCCCCCAATTTTTCTTTATAAATTACAACCCTCTGAGCGAGAGGGTTAAATCAGATTAAAAACATTTGGTTTCTCGATACACCCTATTTCACAACCAACCTCTAGACACAGAAAGTCGCTGGAAATTGCATTTGCATAATAGGTATCTGAGCCATGCCATACCAGACTAGACAAAAGGAAATACTTATGGCTCCGTTTTTGGCGTGTTAACATCTATAGGCACCGGTAGGGCGGGCAATCTATCAAAGTGAACATATGCAAACAACACACAGCGTTAGCATCGCATACGTGGTTATTGTACAACAATAGCCTCTGCCTGAAAATAACTATGATGGTATTGATGTAGCGGCAGCGAACAAACAAGCAGGTCGTCTTCGCCAAAGAGTGTTGAATAGTATACTCGTAGTATTGAAAAGAAACATTGATGCTTTTTGAAACATTTATGCATTTTGTATTGTTTTATGTAATATCATTTTCGAAATGGTGCATTTATATTCAAATATTCTATAAAGAGAATAAGACTTGTTTATGCTCTTTTGCTCAGGCTCTCTACAATGAGATCGAAAAAAGAGTGCAATAAGTTCTCTATACTATTTATGGTAGAAAGATTATGGTGCAGTACGACAACAAACACAACAAGCCAAAAACAACAGGCATTTTGTTTTTGCCAGTTCCTGTATTGTGTCAACTCAGCTGATTGAAAAATAATGAAAATGTATACAAAATTGGAAAAAGTATCATTTACAAAATGCGTGTGTTTTATTTCATATTTTGAAAGTGTTTAAGGATGAAAATTAAAATGTTTCTATGTGATTTTTACGGAGAAAACATTTCAAAAACAAAAATTTTAAGCGAACCGTGGTTGTATACAAACAAAAGTAAACAAACTTTGACATACGAGAAAAACTCATTCCAGAAAAAAGTTCAAATCAGCTGGGTCGCTCTGTTTATGACAAAACAAAAACAATTATTTCAGTGAGCTAAATATTGCTTTATTTATTTTCAAAATATTACATCTAATATTAAAGCAGATGAAAGAAAAAAGAAAGTGCAATAGCAAAAGAGCTTTCAGCACCAAAACTATTTTTTTTTTATTTTCCAATTTAACATTTACTAATGTGTTCAGAGAAATAGAAGAGATACGTGTAACAAAAAGGTGTTAACACATCGCCTGTGAGTTCGAACACTCATTGATTTTTTTTCTTGAAAGTTTAAATAATCATTACTCTTTTACACCCATTTTTTCACCGGGTTAGATCAAATCTGCGCAAGCATTTATTAAGCAAGATATTCCAATTTGAATTCCCCCCATATTTTCTCCAACATTTCAGTCTTTATTGTTTGAATTTTTTTTAGACGAATTTTAGTGTTTGGCTTCGTGATTATGGCCACAGAATAGGAATGCAACGCTTGCCTTAAGTCGCAAGCATTTTTGAAAGTTTTCAAATCTTAGTTGCGACATTGCAAAATATTATATAATTTTTATACCTCCACCCATAGGGATGGGGTTATATATCATTTTATACGAAAAAAATGTAACGCATAGAAGGAGACATATTAGACCTTTAGAATCTTCTACGAAACTCGTTTTAGGGCTTTCTCAGGCCATAGAGCTATGTTTGTCTGTCTGGCTGGCTGTCACTGCCGTAACTCGTTACCGACCACAATGAAATGTTGTCACTGACTATTATTAGTCCAAACTTAGTTTGGGATTAAAATTTGGCGTTCCGACCACAGCTCTTCTGGTACCTCTCATACTAATCCAGATACAAAATCATATTTCTTCTAAAACTATTTTCTGGTCGATCTGTTGAGCATCAGCTCACAAATTGGTTAATTATCTGTAAATGTCTACTAAACTGGAGAAAATGAGCGAGATTGCCACGTCCATTCTTTTACCTCCCCTACAAAAGCTTTGTGGTCGTCCGGGTTGTCAATCCGATAAATCGCGTGAAACACTTCCGAATGAACTTAAGTATAAGGGTTAACGTCATCAAACGCCAATCACAGACTAAGAAAAGGGTGATTTTTGTTTGTGACAACCTCTAATTCGTTTGTGACAACCTCCAATTCAGTGATGGCAATCTCTGATTGAGCTGTGGTAGCCTCCAATTCGTTTGTAACAACCTAAAATTCGGTGGTGACGACCCCTATTTCATAGGCGACAACACACAATTTGGTTGACAACATCTAATTCGCCTGCAACAAGCTCTAATTCGGTTTTGCCAACCACAACTTCGGTTGAGACGGCCTCCGAATCGGTGGTGATGACCTGTAGTGTGGTTGTGACTACAACTGATTTCGGTTACGGCTAATTCATCTGCTTCAAAGGAATTGTTTGGTGAGTGTTGACCATTCGTTTCGATACAACGATTTAAATATATATACACTTTAAAAGGATTTTCAGCATATTGCGATTCTTGAATGATTTTTCTTACCAACACAAGGTTTCTACTAAAAATGTATATGACAGTTTTCCGAAAAAAACGAAGCCATGGGTGTGTATTTTTGTTTCGTTCACATTTGCGTGGAATGGTTCATGTATGCAACCTCAGGACTAAAAAAAACCTTCATCGCCACGAAAAAAAGAAATGACTAAAGGGACAAGTAAAAACGCAGACCAGAGAGCGTGAAAAAAGGTATACTTTTAACAAGAAGGCACTGGCTGGCAGAGTCAAGAGTATTATGAACCACATTCTAATCTTTGTCCGTCCGTAACAATTGTAGCTTGTTTCATTCATAACTCGCCTAAGAGCTTGTTAAAAGCAGCTTAGTTGTGTTGTTGCATACTGTGACATAACGTAAGGATGTAAAGACGCGAACAGTTTTTATAGAAGATACGAAGCTACAATTTGTTTAGTTTAACATTTAATATTAGGTTTTAATAACATTAAACCACATCATAATTCAAATTATTTATAATTTGATATACCAGAATTACCATGAATTGAACTTGAGTGATAAGTCCTTTTAACCAACACTCTTGCCATAGTACCACAATATTTTCCAAGGAATTTCAGTTTTAATTGATACATTTCTCCTTTCGCGCTGATGAAGGCAATATGTAATTAAACGCAAATTAATCTGATTTCGTTAACCATTCCCCTTTCATTAGTATCCTTCGTTCATTTAAAAAAGAATTAAATTCCCTTTAATGTTATCATCCTTTACACCATTTCCCTGCTACCTCCTAGGACGAAATCCCGGCAAACATGTCAAAGAAAGCGTAACAAGATCCACTGTAAAATAAAATCTGCCAATATGTCAGTCAGACCAAGATCTGTCCAGTACTTTGGATTCAACGGTTGTTGGTTGGCGGCTGAAACCTTGCTCAATTGCTGGCTGCAATCTGTGCATGTGTTGGTGCAACCAACAGACCAGTGTGAACGACAATTGAGTTGGCTTATGGAAGGACTTCATTAGCTTTGGTGTTGCGTACCCTGGAAGAGCAAAGTAACTTTTCTAATTAGGGTTTGTTCGAACTCAACCAAATACAAAATTGCCTTGAGAGTGCGCCACAGTCGCGTGGCATTAGATGTGAATAAGCTGTGAAAAAACGCGAAAGTTTTTTAATTGACTTTATATAATTTTTTAGATATTTCTTCTATTTATTCTTATCGCATCGGGAGAAAAGAAAAAGTCAATTAACTTTTTGTTTTCTTTGATTTTCTATCTTTTCGTATCCCTTTCTCATTAGGCAAAAGGTAGATTTTGTTGTTTTATTTCTCGAGTTTTGCTTATTATTATTTGAAAGAGTTAAATTTTAATTAGTAACTAATTGAGGGAATAAGATTAATTTACATATTTTTGATCAAAAATAAAAAACAACAACAACAACACGTTTCAAGGATATCCCTAGTTGACGAAAATTTAAATTCTGCTTTATTAAGATTACCAGAGATATCCGCAAATTGCGGTCAAGTGGGAGTTTATTCTCGAGTTGTTTGTGGTATGAGTATAGAACAAAAACGAATACAAACTTTTGTTAATCAATCATTTTTGCGGCCGGACATTGTCCTTCGTCATTCCATTGCGTATTTATATCAAATAAAAATATTTTAAATTTAAAATTTTTGTTACATTAGTCTTTTGGTTATAAAATTCTGTCAAGGATAAGAGTTTAATAAGGGGAATTATGCAAGTACTATTTTGAACTGGATGTACGAAGACTTGTTCTCGAGTCGAAGGACTATTTAGCTCAACAAAAAAAAAAATTATAAGTGTGGCCACATACAAAATGATGACAACTTCTGGCAAGTATCAACCATGCTCTTGTATTATAATGCATGGTCGAACGCCAATTTAAGCTCGAAGATGAAAGCAAACTCAAACTTTTAAGTAGTCAATTCGTCGTTTGTCTATTGCTGTTGTATCCTGAGGCTTTCCAGTGCGAGTCTCTTTTTTTCTTTGGGCTCTTTGTCCAATATCTTTATATACTCAAAATCAGCTGAGTGATGAGTATGATGTGTTGTGAAATTCCAGTTGATTATTTACCTTTGTCTATGTCATTTTTGTGTTCTCCCATTCTCGTTTGCAAGCTTCTCTTAGTCGTGCCTATGTAGATGAGACTACTGCATTTCTCTTCTCCTGCCCCTTTGCAAGGTATTTCATATACGACCCGCTTGTACGGGTAACTAGTTATAAACTAGAATAGCGCTAGTTCCAAACCAACCACCACTAGTTCTACTTCAATCCTTTTAAGAGACGAACTTAACATGAGCACGTCCTAGGCAGTAGTCAATTGACTACCCCTCAGATAACAATTGAGTAGTAGTTAACTAGTTCCATAGTAATATATGCACATACTAGTAGCATCGAACTAGTTCCGTAGCTAATTCTATCGTACTAGTATATATCTGAATAGCGCTAGTTCCAAACCAACCACCACTAGTTCTACTTCAATCCACTTCCAATGCTTTTAAGAGGCGAATTTAACATGGGCATGCACATACTAGTATCATCGAACTCGTTCCGTCGCTAATTCTATCGTACTAGTACATATCTGTTTACCATGTAACTATTTACAACTATAGTTCCATGAGTTCATCAGTTAAGTAACCAGCATTCCAATAAAAAGGGATGTGTAGCATTTCCTATGTTTATACAAAAATAAAAAGGTAATTGGTTTAACAAAAAAAATTAAATGAAATCTAGCACAAAAGGTAATTCGTAAAATACATAATTTAGGAGTTACATAATAATTACAGTTACATAACAATGTACTCCTTATTTTTTCTCAGAGTTCGTATTTACCCCCCCATGAGTAACCCATACACATCGTCGTGGGGAATGTGTAATGAACGTTTACGTTACCCATTACCCGCAGGGTAGCTACCCACGAAAATGAGGAATTACCCATCACGATTACCCATTACCCTCATGGCAATGGGGAAAATAATCGGTAGCTACCCACGAAATGGGGAATTACTCTTCACGATTTCCCATTACCCTCACGGAAATGGGGAAAATAATGGGTAGCTACCCACGACAATGGGGAATTACTCGTCACGATTTCCCATTCCCCTTAGGGAAATGGGGAAAATAATGGGTAGTTAACCACGACGATGGGCCAATGGGGTACCCAGGGTAACTCATTCCCATTTTTGATCGATAATATGAAAAAATTAGAAAAAATGTCTATGTCTCGGAATCGGAGCGTCCAATTGAACAAATAACCAATTTCTGTGGGATTCTAAGGGGTTTTCATAAAGTGGTTCAATTCGTATGGAAGATTTTTTTTTCGAAAAATCGCCAAAATAAAAAAAATCGCTAAAATAAAAAAGTAGCTATAACACGAAAACGGTAGTCCAATCGAAAAAATAATACAAAATTTACCTCCAAAGGAGGCTTTAACCAATGGGTGTCTCCAGTATGGCATCACTTTTTTTCGATTTATAGCCACCTGTTTAGTTTAGCGATTTTTTTATTTTGCCGATTTTTCGAAAAAAATTCTTCCATACGAATTGGACCACTTTATTAAAACCCCTTAGAAAACCGCACAAATTGGTTATTTTTCGATTGGACGCTCCGTTTCCGAGATATAAACATGAGGGCGTTTTAGCGATTTTTTGTATGACAAATTTTATTTTTAGCGAGTTTTTGTAAAAAAAAAAGTGATGCCATTTTAGACACACCCATTGGGTTAAAGCCTCCTGAGCAGGTAAATTTTTTTATTATTTTTTCGATTGGACGCACCGTTGTCGAGTTCTAGCTACTTTTTTATTTTACCGATTTTTTTTATTTTGGCGGTTTTTCGAAAAAAAAATCTTCCATACGAATTGAACCACTTTATGAAAACCACTTAAAAAACCCACAAAAATTGGTTATTTTTTCAATTGGACGCTCCGTTTCCGAGATATAGACATTTTTTCTAATTTTTTCATATTATCGGTCAAAAATGGGGATGAGTTACCCTGGGTAACCCATTGGCCCATCGTCGTGGGTAGCTACCCATTATTTTCCCCATTTCCCTGAGGGTAATGGGAAATCGTGATCATTCCCACGAAATACGAACCCTGTTTTTTCTCCACACAAACCTTTTTGAAGTACCGTTTTTTGAAAGTTGAATTTCATACGAATACTAATCTTCCTTTCTTTTGCTTGTAACAACACAACATTCCGTTTGCATTTTTCGGTAGAATAACGGTGCTGCTTTTTTATTATTGCAAAAACATTTCTTTAATGACGTTTTTTATTAGTGTTGACGTCAAGCATATCGTTTTTATTCGTGTGTTGGCGACGAAAGTCTAAAACGACTTCCTTCCGAGTACTATGGGTCGAAAGAGTATCCAGTGGTTTCTCTATAGATTACATTTAGTCAAAAATAGAACTAGTGAACTTCACAACTAGTAATGCAACAAGTTGCATGTAGTTAATCGCCACTTTCAGAACAAGCGGGGATATTGTTTTGTTGTTCTTTGTCAACTAGTGTCTTCGTGTTAGTGAATACTTCACGTAGCGTCCTATGGGCTTTGTAGGCGAAACATTTGTTTTCTTTTTTTTGTTTTGTTTGTCAACTAATCCAGGGGTGTATGCTACACTGGTAAAATATTTGTTATTGGGGGCGTCATCTAATTTTCTGTTGCTCTTCATTCGTAGGAAAAGCTTCTCAAAATACCGTTCGGAATCGTTATAAAAACTGTAGGGGTCCCAATCAGTGACTATAAAACTAGAAAGCGCACACCCCACTGGTTGTGAGGAGCTTTCCCCAATTCCTTCTTGGGATGTAATGGAAACCATTTATTTAGTTTTGATGTGTTAACATCTATAGGCGCGGGTAGGGACTAAACTCACAAAGTGAACACATCCAAAACAAAAAAGCACACAGATTTCTCCGACTGCGATCCCATAGATTGTTTGGCGTCAAAACACCTCCGAAACGTCTGGACCGAATTGTATGAAATTTTGTGTGCATATCGAATAGGTCTAAGAATCGGCCAACATTTAAATAAGAAGGGTGACCCACCCCTATATAGAACACAGACTGCGAAAAAAACACACACTGATGTAGCGGTAGCAAATAGTTGTCTTGCGTGGGGCTATATCTCAGACCAAAGAGAATAATGACGTGTTTATACGTATAGCAAGAGAGCAATGAAAATTGTGTGAACTTGTGCACTCGCCTTTAAATAATTTTAAGTAATAATATTATTTAAATGTAACGTCATCATATGATTGAACGCTGTTTTTTTACAATTATTACAATTATTTTACAATGTAACATTTACTAAAGTCTTCATAGGAATCGAACAGGTACCGTGTAACAAAAAGGTGTTAACACATCGCCCGTGAGTTGGAACACTAATTGGATTTTTCTTCTTCATTCGTATGTTCTCGGCGCGTCAGTTTCAATCTGTATTTCTTCAATCAACTGGTATATTAGTTGTTTTGGAAAGCTAGTGCTGTGTAGAATGTTAGTTATTTTCCTCATGTTTTCGTTCTGAAATTGTTTGTCACTAATTGTCAGTACACTTCGTATTAAACTCTTTGCAGTGTTTATAATTTGCGACTTTGGTTGTGTTGAGTTGAAGTTTAGAAATCGGCATTGATATTCCTTGGTGTACCAGTCGAAATTAATAGTATTTCCCTTTCGTAGTAATTTAGCGCCAAGATAGTTTATTCCTCCATTCATCTCCTTTTCAATCGTAAATTTTATCTTCAAGTGTTGTCAAGACAATTTCCGCATCGTCCTTTTTTATAATTGCAAGGATATCATCACATATTCCTTAATATATTTGATGTGTACGTCTCTTCCATCTAGTTATTCCAACACGTCGTCAATAACGTGGTCTAGTACGATATCCGCTATAGTTGGTGAGAGGGGGTTACACTTAGGCATGCCAAAGATTTGGTTAAATGTTGTCTTTCCGTACACAAAATAACTATTATCAGATACACATAAGTATAGAATTTCATGAAACGTTTTCTTAGGTATAGTCGTATGTTTCTCACTGATTCTCCATTTTCTCTTTATTAAATGTATTGCGTTCATTAACGTATTTCGCCAACCAGTTCGATCGTTTGCCTTATCTCTGTACTTGGTAATTCCACGTGTACCCAGAGATTCGCCAAAGTGATCCTTCCAACAGAGTCTTGGTCTTCCTAATTTTGGTCTTCCTTCGAGTTTGTATTTTTACTAACACGGCCTAGCCAGCGCAATCGTGTTATTCTGATCCGCTTAAATGTGACAATGTCGGGATATAGCTCATACACCTTATGGTTCATGCGTCGCCGATACTCGCCATTGTGCATTATAGGGTCATACATCTGCCGGATTATTTTTCTCTCGTAGACTGCTTGCTATAAGACGCAGGATTCTGCGATATAAAGCACGACAGGTTATATTAGAGTCTGGTATAGCTGGTATTTTGTGACTCGAGAGAGGTATTTATCTCTAAAATAACATATATCCACAAGCACAATTCTCCGCTTGATCTCAAGGCTGACCTTGTTCTTTTGTGTACTTCAGATCCGAGGTATATAAATTCGTCCACAGCCTCAAAATTATAACGGTTATCAACGTTCATGCTTTGGTTTAATCGCGTGGAATCCCAATTCGTTGAAACTGTCCATTTTGTCTTCTCCTCATTTACTGTCAGACCCATATTTGCTGACTCCTTCTCAATTCTAGAAAACACCACTGCTGATGCTTTTGTTCATGTTGACGGCAGCTTTTCTCATAATGATCCCCATTAAGATGGTTAAGAGATCGCACGATAGGGTGTCGCCTCGCTTAGTTCTTAGTTCTTAGATCCTTACGAATTTTCACTGCCAATTTGGTGTTCGTCAAGGTCATCCTACTAAGGCGTATGAGATTTTCAGAAATACCAAGCTCAGACATTGCTTCGTAGAGTTTCTCCCGCATCGGGCTATCTAATGCCGCCTTATAATCGACAAATAAGTGATAGGTACCGAATTGTTTTTCGTGAGTCTTCTCCAGGATTTGGCGTAGCGTGAAAATCTGGCGACTTGTCGACGTTCCAGTCCTAAAGCCGCACTGGTATACTCCAATCAGAGCAGCGATAATTAGTTTTAGTCTTTCGCACATTATATTTGATACAACCTTATATGCTATGGATAGAAGGCTTATTCCACGGTAGGGTTCCACAGAAACTCGGGCCACCTTTTTTTTAAAGCTGACACTCCAATCGCCGGTCATGTATTCATCTAACCCAATTTTGCTAATGAGTTGATGCATGGATCTTATCAGTTCATCGCCGCCAACCTTAAACTGCTTCACTAGTAAACCTTCGGCTCATGCAGCTTTGTTGTTTTTAAGCCGGGCAATAACTGTCTTGGTTAGGCGCGATCGATTGTCTCATCGTCATTGGATATCTCAGGTATTACCAGCGCGTAGAAATAAATGATCTCTCCATATTTCCAAAATGCTCTGCATATATTTCCGTCCTTGTCTATACAGAAGCTGGGCTCTGAACCATCGCCATTATTTCTGTTCTTGACTTTTTTGAAAAATTTTCGTCCTTCGTTCTTCATTCTGTACTTCCTTCTACACGGCCGTTTCTAACAGATAAAGAGACGGTTAACCTCCTTTCTTTTTTCGCTATATCGCTCAGTCGCAGCTCTAGTTACAATTGATTGAAGAATTGCCACACGTGCAGCGTTCTTTTCGTCACTCTTAATCGTACCATGGTTTCTTTCGAAGCGGTTTTTCAAAACCAAGTACGGTTGTTGAGGCAGTTTTTAGTCATACAATTACAGAATCCTAATAAGGGTGTCACAGCAAGATTGCACTTTTTAAATTTGCTAGAACGAATATGACATGGGACATTTAAGTAAGAGGTGCAGCATATCACTTCTTGAATGCCCTTCGGTAACTTACGGACTAAGCAGAGGTATTTGAATAGGTGACGACTACCGTGTATGGCTTGTGGCTGACTCTTGACAAGGAACCAAAATGGAGCGTACACTTTGACTATAAAGTGTACCAGAATTCCAAAAGTAGCATTTGGCGGACTACTTGAAATATATAGCCGGAGGAGTGTACATGCGGTGGTCAACCATCTTGGTATGCTCAGTAGATCGTACATTCCGTTGGCTTGTGCTATTATTAACGGCTACCATGCGACCGTTTCGCATATTCCAGCCGTCAATGTTACTAATTACTGAACCCAATGTAATTGGCTCTAAAAATTTTATGTTATTTTTAGTCGATAATTCAAAGAATTTTATCAGAATATTAACACAGAAGTCATAATAATATAGTAAATTTACAGGCCTTTTTTCGCAATGTAGAAAGTCGTCTCCAATTTCACCCGGACTAGTTCCAGGGCCTTTTTGCTTACCAAAAAACTAAATCAAGGGAGCTTTGAAGGGCAATTCATTGAAATAAAAAATTCATACATTCCTCTGCAGTGGCCGCTGTAGATATCATTCCATGCATACATTCACTCCATTCTTGTGTCCCGTGATAACAGCAGCCCCGTCGGAGTCGATGGCAACTAAGTGGTCCATACAATAGGTTTCCTCAATCATACAGTGTGTAATGGCCCTCTGAATTTCTTCGTCGATCAATCCGAATCGGTGTTGTAAATCCAATGAATTTTGAGCAGGTTGCTTTAGACAATATTTTATGCTCCTCTACCACTGTACAGAGTCGTACCTTGTTCAAAAATGTTGTTCTTGTTAGTTTCGTATTTCTTTCCATTATACAAAATGGAATTTATGGCTGAATTACTACTATTTTCCTTTTTCACTTTCGCTTTATACTTCGTGTAAATCGGTCTGAAGTATCTGAGCGATCTAAAGTATCTGAGCAATCAACCCCGTTTCAGTCTGCGGTAATGCTTATGACTCGCTTCAAATTCTTCTTCATCCCTTGAACAAGGAAAGTATCACATTCTACATTCAGATGGTTGGTGTGTGCCCGATAATATATCTGACTGCATTTTCACAACGGAACTTTCTGTTTCGATTGTTCCAATTTATTCCTTATACAATGATATGAGGCTTGGTCCACACTGGTCAATAAAAAACTATTTAGCATGAAGGGGAATTTGATTAATTGAAGAGTAAGTGCATTTTAATTTTGTTTCTACGCCACAGTTGCATTTTGCAATCGCGAATACCATATTTCATTTGTCTTCAATGTATTTTTGTGGATGGTTTGAAATGTCAATGTGGTATACTAACATCCTCCATACGGACGATTCCACAATAATTGAAATGTTAAAATGATAACACAACAAACAAAGATTATTAATCTCGACTGATAAATAACTAAATCAGATACAGGGTGGCTGATGAATATTGCTACATTAAGAAACTCAAACGACTTTTTTTTAAGTGTATGAAATTAATTTTTCCTTTATTCATGTTAAAGCTCATTAAATTTTATTAAATATAGGTTAATTAGTTTTAAAAATAATGGAATTTAAATGCCACCCCTGCTCGTTGATGCATGTGTGGCATCTTACCAAAAAGTTGTTCATTACTGCTTGCAAAGTTGAGCCAGTAATAGCCGCAATTGTTTCTCGAATGGAATGCTTTAGTTCATCCGAATTTGTTGATTTTGCTTTGTAGACTTCCTGTTTGCAGTAACCCCACAGAAAAAGTCAGGTGCAGTAAAGTCAGGTAACCTGGGGGCCAACGGAATGTGGAGTTTCTGGATATCAGCTTATTGGGAAATTTTCGTCGTAATTCTGTCATATCAGGCCGGACTATGTGAGGAGTCTTGCTGAAACCACACAGAGCTGAAAGAAATTCTCATTCCGCGTAATTCTGGATAGAAAAACTCTCTCAACATGCTCAAGTAACGGTATCCAGTAACCGTAATGGTGTGACCGTTTCCTTCGAGGAAGTAGGGCCCGACAATGCGGCGTGATGAAACTGCACACCACACTATGACACGAAGTGGATGCAATTCCGTCTCATGGAGTATCGGTGGGTGGGAAACACTTCATATTCGACAATTTTGTTTGTTTATGTTGCCGTTTAAATCGAAATGGACCTCGTCAGACATGAAACGACAGTTCAACATGCTTCCGGCCTCTTCCACCATTTGAAGCATTTTCTGTCAAAATTCCAAGCGAATCGGGAAGTGTGCTGCATTCAGGTTGTTGGCCATTTGAATTTTATATGGGAATAAGTCTAAATATTTGTGCATAATAGACTGCAATGACTGTCTGCTTACACCCATTTGAGCAGATAAGCTCCTTGTCGAAACTCTTGGATTGTTTTGTATGGCAGCAGCTACAGCAGCGATTGTTTCATCCGTCCGAACTGAAGGGTTTCGATGGTAAGGTCTTCTGTTGGCTGTCCCATGCTCGGTAAAATTGTTAGCAAGTCTCATTTGGTCCATTTGCTCGGAGGATTGCCGCCAAACGTGCGCCTATATAGTCTCTTTGGACCGAAACTACGGACTCCAGTGCGTGATAGCGGCGGACAATCCAAATTCTTGTTTCAGTGTCCCAGTCATCCATTTTTGTTAAATCTAAAAATCAATCTGCAGAATAAAAAAAATTAACCAGATTCATTAAGTAGAAAAAAAGTTATTAAATTTTTTTTTTTGGTAGCGGCTTTCATCGGCCACCCTATATGTGATGGAAATCGACCGATTTAAATCGAATTCGATTTCACAGAATAATGATATTGTGTTGTGCAAACAATGGGTGTCCATTAATTTCATTAATTTCATTAATTGTTTGCACAACAAAATATCATTATTCTGTGAAATCGAATACGATTTGACTACTCGACGAATTTTATCAGCGTAATTCCTAACATTGTGGAACAAATATTTTATATATATATTATTTAGTGGCAGAGAAACATGAATAAATTAATGGACACCCATTGTTTGCACAACAAAATATCATTATTCTGTGAAATCGTATCGATTTTGATCGATTTTGATCACATGCCGGAATATCTTCTTATTCTTGGGCAGATCTGGCGTACATTCAGGGGGATTCTATGGCACAGCCGATCGGAAAGGTACTAGGCCGATGATGGAGAATGAGAGAGCAAGGAAGACAGGAACTAATTTTAAACAGTGTTTATTGATACTAATCACAGCAAAATTATGTTTTATGTTGTTTGAATTGAACGAAAATATGCATTCCCTTTGATTTCTGTCAGTTTTATGTCGAACGAAAGTGTAAAATTGGTAAAATACAGCAGCAAATAACTCTATGAAATGGCCTACTACCTCGTCGTCATGAAGAGGCATCGAAGAGAGTAATGGAAACTCTTAAGTATTCCTCTATACATTGCGTCTTTAAAAACAACATCTATTCTACCATTTCACGTATTGTCGGTATCTTTGTTTTGGTTAATTTACATGCAGCGAAACGCATTTTTATTGCAGATTACACTTTGGACTTTAGACTTCCAGTTATTTATGTGTCGTATTGATGGCTTTATTATTGACAATTAATAATTGTTACAGGTCTTGATTTCATCGTCTCTTGATTTCTAAATTCTCACAAATTACAATGTTAACCCATTACTCGCCATTGTACTTGCACAGATACAGAAAAATACTCATACATATTTGAAATGCAATAAATTCACTACGAAATGAGTTTTCAGTCTCTGGTTTGATTTTGTGTTACATGTACTCTGCTTCATAAAAGTACATCGACAAAGCAGCGGCAGCAAATAACAGTACTTCGTATTTTGCTTTGTTGTGTTTAGCCTTTTCCAGATTTGCATATTTTCGTCTGACTCTGTCAAAAAGACTTATTTTCGAATTTTAAAAAATTTGTTCAAAAAATGTGATTTCCAACCAAAAGGAAGTATGAAAAACATTAAGGCTGTTTTCTTATTTCATTAAGCTATTGCCACTTACGACTTTGCAAATAAAACTATCCACACTTAATATTACGAAATGTGGCAACATTTGCTGTAATGGGTGAAAAAAATGCGATATGGCAACACGCTTCTCACCAGTGCCAACAAATACATGATAGCAACAGATGTTGTTGTAATGATAAGCAGCAACAACAGGCATTTTATTTTCGTTCGTTCGTTTCCGTTGACAAACTCTACACAAATATATACCAACAATACATGCATATAAAAAGTATAAAAACGAAATACATGATTTTGGCAAGTAAAACTGAAAAACGACATGGAAAAAATTTCAGCACCAGTTTAAATGATTATACCTGATAGATTATTCTACCATAATCAATATGTAAAACATTTACCACGCGTTGTTGTGAACTATTTAGTTCCAATTTTATTTTCAATCGCAAATAAAAATCTATCCTTCAAATTTAGAGATATAAAAGTATACGTGGTCTTCCATTAAATAAAATAATTTTAATGAACTTAAAATGTGTAAGCCATTTTGCAATTTTCTGCTTTTGAGTCTCTCCTTGATAACATTTTCATTCGCAAGAAATGATATCTAAGATAACTTTTTGTTGCCATTTCTTGAAGTTTAACATGTGGCAACATTGTCATTGCTCAAGTCTGAATTTAAGTGGGAAATTGAAATGCCAATTAATATCGCTTAGCTGTCCCGTACAAATTAAGCTATAATCAACTTTAGCGGAGTAAACAAAACACACTTATTGTCTATACTCGCTTGGGTACAATCGCCAACAACGTAAATATTTTAATTATACATTTTATATTATATTTTCCTAAATTTTGTTTCGAATTGACATGGCGTCAATCCGTCAATCTTTTATGGCAGAAGATTCAGAACAGGGGCTTCAACTCATAATGTTTTTGTTGCTGCGTATATTCTACCAGATGCAGATATAAATACAGTTGAGTAGGACGGTAATGTTGAGGGTCTTATCGATAACATATGCCGGAAGATATTCCGGGTGATATAGAGGTTTTTGCAGCAGCGATTGCGAATTGTTATGCTAGTCTCTTACGGTTTTTTTTTTCATAGACTATAATACATGTGAATGAAATGAAGACGATGTATCCTCCAAGAGTTGCGTCGCAGAATCCAGCACTCAAAACCGGGTCAACATTCTCCCAAATGTTCCATTAAAATGTCAAATAAAAATTATAGTATGCACAACAAGAAGTGTTCGATTCTGAAGTGGTCGATTATATCGTCCATTAAACTCGCCTTTAGGCTTCACAGTGTAAATAAATAAATAAATGGTTTCCCGTCACATCCCATATAGGGATTAGGGAGAGCGTCTCACAACCAGTGAGTTGTGCGCGTTCTAGTTTCACACTCACTGATAGGGACCTAAAGTTTTACACCGGATCCGAAGTGTATTTTGGGAAGCTTTTACATGGTTAAATACTTGCAAGTGTCGCCGTCACTAATCGAGGTGACCGCCGTCGGAAAATTTAAGGTGGTCAAAGCAGGAATCGAAGCCACGTTCCCATGCACAAAAGCCGCGCACACTACCATTGCACCACCGACGGCCAACGCTTCACAGTGTAATGCCTATAATTTTTCATCCTCTGAGAACAATCTGAAAGTTTTTTCCTTTCCTTTTTGCTAAATGGTTATCGCTCTATGCCGAAAGAGAATATATACTAGGAATTATCTGAAGGCACCCGTTCACCACTTGTTTCTAACAATATGTCCCGAAACAGATTCAAGGAAATTAAACAATTTCTTCATCTTGCTGACAACAATAATTTGATACTAACGGACAAAATGGCAAACATTTTGCCAATTTCGATATAAAGGAGACGCCCGATTTAACGACGAAATCGAAAAGTTCGTTATATCGAGTATTAAAAAATTTTTTTTTTAACTTCAAAATTAACAATTCATTTATTAAAAACAAAACAAACCACATTAAAAACATAACATATATGTACATTCAACACAAAATTTCTTATTTTTTATCATATTTGCGACTAAAAAAGTATGAATATTTAAATCTATTTAAAAAATTGTTTTATTAATGTTTGTTTTTGATTTTTCTTCAAACTTTTTCTTATAACTTCCTTTTGGATTTCTCTCAAAACCAATACCTTTGATATATCTTGAAAAGAAATTGTAATGTGCGCATTACTTATTCAAAAAATAAAACGCAAAATTCTTTTGAACAAAAATAACTGATATTTGAGGGCAAATGTACTTAAATATGCAATGAAATTTGAGTATACATTCATATTTATACACACATTTTCTTATTTGTATGAACATTTTGTTTGGTCGTTAAATCGAGTAGCAAAAAATTGGCTTGTTCGTTATACACCATACCTAGAATACATATTTTACCTGTTCGTTAAATCGCGAATTCATTAAATCGAGTGTTCGTTAAATCGGGCGTCGCCTGTATGTATGCATGAAAAGCTTTCGATTGACGAGTCAATGGTTAAATATGTTGGAAGTCAGTCTTCAAAACAATTCACCAGTGACAAACCCGTAAGATTTGGCTACAAATATTGTGTGCTGACGAGCATTTTTTGGTACGTGTACCAATTTGAGCCAAAAATTTCAGTGCGGAAAAATCAAAACTTCCACTCGGATCTAGAGTCTCTTTGAATTTGTTGGACAGTGTTCCTACTCCAAGCGATCACGTTTTTTTTGTTTGATAATTTTTTTAACTTCTCATGGTCTGTTGAAACAAAAAGGATTCCGAGCTATTGATACTACACGCAATTCGAGAACAAATAAATGACCGCTGAAATCGAAAGCAGAATTCAAAAACGAACAAAGAGGTAGCTATGATTACAGATACGATACAACCAGGGGGATTCTATGACACAGTTGATAGAAAATGTCCTAGCCCGATGATGAAGAATGATAGAGCAAAGAAGACAGGAACTACTTTTAAATAGAGTTTATTGATACTAATGACAGCTAAATTCTGTTTTATGATGTTTGCATTGAACGAAAATACGCATTCCCTTTGATTTCTGTTCGTTTTATGTCCAACGAAAGTGTAAAACTGGTAAAAAAAAAAACAGCAGCAACTAAAACTATATGAAATGGCCTACTACCTCGTCGTCATGAAGAGGCATCGAAGAGAGTAATGGAAACTCTTAAGTATTACTGTATGATACAGCTAATGAAATTATGTTTGTGAAGTGGAATGATAACAGCGCTGAACCGATGAATTCGGTGAATAGCTGGAATTCAGGAATGGGTGGCGTTGACCTTCATGATCAAACACTAAATAATTACAAGATAAAATTTCATGGAAAGAAGTGGTGGTGGCCGCTTTTCACTGTAATGATGAGTTCAATCGTCGTCAACGCATGGAAGTTGTACAAGGAAGCCTACAGCTCAAAAATGCACTTAATAGAGTTTCATCGTGCCATCGCCCGGCACTACCTCCAACCATCAATATCTAAACGATCGGTTATTCCTAGTGTAGCGCTTACTGCTGGACACCATTTCCCGAAAAGAATTGAAAACACGTTATGATGTCGTCAATGCCACAACCCAATAAAGGGCACCTTAGACCAGCAGATTGTCGGGCCGACTCATCCCCCAGTGTAAGGTGAAGTCGGGCAGTCGGCCGTCTAGTCGGGCAAAACTAAAAACTAGTTTGATTTTTAGAAAGTCGGCTAGTGTAAGGCGAAACAATCCCCGGCACGAAAGTCGGCCTGACAAAGAGTCGGCCGACTGGTCAGCAGGTCTAAGGTGCCCTTAAGAGGGACTTGTGAACTATGTGACGTAGCTCTGTGTGTATAAAAGCAGTGCTTCAAAAATTTTCATACAAAAAAATAATCGTATATGAATACATGCATTGAGCCATTGTACCTACTTGGGTACAGTCTCAAAAATCTTCAAAATACACTTTTCTTCTAATTTTTTTATATTTTTTAAGTTCTTTGTGTTCCTCTCATTTATACTAAATAAATAGAATCAATGATTTTTTAATGGGTTAATGGACTAACAAAAATAGAAAAACATGACAGTTACAATTACAACATAGCGACTTGGCGAAATAATTGATGAATGTAAATAACTTCAACTACGATTTTGTTGCTGTTATTTTTAACTTCCATCGACTGCATGAACAAATAGCAACAGCAACACTCAGGCTGAGAAAAGCAAATCGGCAAAAACAGTCTGTTGACCACTTTACATTTCCTTCGACGACGACCCCAATCCCCCAATCCCATCATGGAATACAATTAGAACCAGTTTTTTTTTGTTTTCTAATAGAACAAAATATTATAATATAAGAAACAAAACGAAATGGTAGGGTGATCCTCGATTTCAGTGTTACAAAAAATAATAATTATTTGATACTTCAATATAATTGTTACTACATAATTTTATATGGCGATCTCATCCGACAGGCATCTCTGATAATGGTAACTTGATTAAAAATGAGCTTTCCCAGGAAAATATTTAAAAAAATTGTCGATAGCGCTAAAAAGTATGCAATAATTTGCTCAAAAATATATACAATAGCTTTTATTTAACCTTCGTCCCAGTTATGGGGTCTGAGGGACCCCCCTTTCAACTTTAAAGTAGAATATCATTCTTTTGTGTGGATTTAGAGACCTGGGATTCACGGCACCTACTAGAAATTCTTTTCAGAATCGATTCCGATAATTTTTGGAATCTAGGATCCGTCTTTATATTTTGTACGAGGACATTGTCATTTGTACCCGTTTTACATAACCTGCTGTTCCCGAGAACTTTCTCAGTTGTTCCCGGTTTACATAATCTGGTGGCCACGATTGTTTTTGTCGCGTTTACTTAATTTCTACTTCTAGCTGTAATGAGGCTCCGTCGTGTTGAGATGGTAAAACGATTTATGCGATTTGATGACTCAATTGCTCACCGATACCTACCAAATTCCTACCAAACATTGTCTTTGTTGTATTCAATTGGACAATTGGTGGATATTGCAAATAGAAATTTGGCATCTATTTCTAAACCATACGAAAACGTCACTATTGATTAACAGTTCAAAGGATTTCGTTGTCGATGTAAGTTTCGGCATTACATGCCTGCAAAGTCTTCCAAGTATGGTCTAAAGATAACTGACAGCAAATACAGTGTCCCGGCGAAGTGCGACATACTTAATAACTTACTCAAACAACCCAGAGGGGTCAAGGACCTTGCTAAATGAGGATAACTGTTTTTCCAACCGGCTCAATCTTCAGCTATTCTCCTCCAGTTGGTAACTCAAACACTCGCAGGCAATATTCCACTTGGTCTTTCCGGCGAAGTCTTGGTCGTCCTCCTTTTCGATGTCCTTCGAGTACGTCTTCGAAAACCATAACTGCACCGGTGTCGGGATCCTGCCACAGATCCTGGTGGATTATATAATGCTGTCAACTCTTCGATGGAAAAATGTATAAAAATCATACCTGAAGAAATCGGAAAATCCCAACGACACGTCGGATAGGAAAATGGAATAAATTGCCTTTTATTTGCATTACGTTATAAAGTGACCTTGAAAGCCCAATTAAAGAAAAATTCTAAAAAACATCCAACTAAAACAACCCATATAAACTTGAGAGTAAAAATGCATAAATGTTGGACATAATTTGACCATCGACAACTATTTTACCTCGGTTGCTCTGGCACAGCACTTGTTAGAGAAACGTAGTACAACAATTGTTGGCACTTTGCGAGAGAGATACGTCCCGAATCCTTTTGTTATTAAAGTAAAACTTGATGACAACAAGAAACATTCACTGAAAAATAACGGGCGAATAGATTTTCGGATGGGATGACCCTTTTATCATATGTATCAAAAAAGAATATATGTGTGGGTTTATTGTCAACACAACATTCGGCAAACGTCGACGTTAGTTGGCCACAAAATAAGCCACAATTATTCTCGACTACAACAAAACCATGAAGCGTTCCATATTCATGTACGAAAAAGCTCGTTGGGATGAGCTCTACGAATTTTGTAGGAAATTCAACTGGCAACTATATTTTCTAGACGATGATGTCAATGCTGTGGCAGAAATGGTGGAAAACATTATTTTAACGGGAATGAAGATATTCATTCCATCAAAGAAAATTTCGATTAAACCTACTGATAAATGTTGGTTTAACCAGACATGCAAAGAAGCTGTCAGATCCAAAGAGGAAGCTTTCAGTAATTGGAAACTGAATAAAATATCCAACTACTGATATGCTGCGCAAGTTAGCTAGATCAAATAGTGCCAAGGTACTACGACGCGCAGAATTCCTGCATGAACAGCGTCTTCGCGCCAAAGTTCTTTCTTCTCCCAGGGGAAGTTAGAGCTTTTGGTCATTTGTCAAGAGAATTAAGAACAATAAAAGTTCTTCATCTATCCCAACCTTAACTAAAAATGACATAATTTATACTAACCCGGTTGATAAAGCTAACCTTTTTGCCGAAATATTTGCAGAAAACTCCTCCCTGCCGATTAGCTCTCAACCACTCCCCGTCATCGCAAATATATCTAGCTCCATGCCTGAGATATTTTTTCGTACGCGAGGAGTTAAAAAGGTCCTTAAGGAGCTCAACGTGGGAAAGTCTCCGGGTCCGAATGGAATTCCGGCACTAGTTTTGAGCAAGTATTCTTCGACGCTTGCTCGTCCACTGCGCAACGTTTTCAGCCTGTCATACCGTACAGGTATTTTCCCTACTCGCTGGAAGTTTGCAAATGTCCAGCCGATCCCCAAACACGGAGAATCCCTATAACTACCGGCCAATTGCGATATGTTCTACGCTCTCACAGGTGATGGAGACCATGGTAAATTACCATTTGGTGAGTTACCTGGAAGGTGAGTTACCTGGAAGTTAACAGAATGCGGGAGTACCTCAATGCGGGAGTACCTCAAGGCTCTGTGCTTTCTCCCTCTCTTTTTCTTATTTTCATCAACGACCTTCTGGATCTGACTACCAATACCATCTACTCCTTCGCTGATGATAGTAATTTATGTCACTCATATTCGTTCGATTGTCGACCCAATCTTTCCGTAGTGCAAGGAAAGAGACGAACAATGAGTGACACGCTTAATCATGACTAGCATCTGATTAGTAAGTGAGGCAGGGAAAACCGAGTCGAATTTAATGCACGCAAAATACAGTGTTGCAGAATATCCCACAAGCACACTGGTGACTCGACCCTGCCAATGATTTCAATGGGTGGTACAGATGTTGGTGAATCGGAAGCTCTTGATGTTCTGGGCATGAAGATACAATGTGACATTCGTTGGAATAAGCACATTTTCAACGTGTCAAAAGAAGCATTCAAGTACCTGGGCTTTGGAGCTTCTAGACCGCGTACAAAAGAGACCGTTGAACCTGATAGGTGACAGCAGTGTATCCAGCACTGTTGCCTCCTTGGAGCATCCACGAAATGTTAGCTTCCTACAACTATTGGTGGATACGGTTACCAACTCGGCAACAGATCCCTTCATTGTTCTTGGCTACAATTTAAAGAAGCGTTTGCGTTTAGAGGAGCGTTTACTTCGCCAAAATTAAAAACCAATTTCCAATATTTTTTTTTGTTCGCAATACTTGTTTGATTGAAATTACAGACATGGTTCCATCTTTGTGCCCGTCCCACCAATAGCAAGTCGGATATTACTTCTGACTTATACCACAAGAACTCTTGCGGCACCCACCATTCAATTCCCTGCGTGAAATACGATGGTGGAACACATGTTGGCTTTACTCTAAATATCCTTGGTGGCTCATCTATGACCAGTTGTTTGTTTGTTTTTACTTAAAGTATATATGTACCTGTTCTAAGAGATATGTCACACCCCGCCACACTGTAATCAATAAAAATGCTCACTTGGGCAAAGTTACCGTACTTTTACCTGGGGTCTGAGGGACCCCCAAAAAATGTAACTCGGTAAGTTTTCACTGACATGAAAGGAGGATTAAACATTTTTTCGATAGCGCTAAAAAATATGCAATAATTATGCGGTAATAATGCAATCAACATGAACACATATTTGTATTAATGCTGTCAATACATCTTGTCATGCGTAACTTTCTTGTTTTTGAATAAAATTGTATACTTCCAATGCAAGATGTTCTTGGGCCTTTAATCCTAGAAAAAAATATTTTTAAGTTTTAGGGGTAGAAACTGCATTAAATGAGGCCTTCAGCGACATTTCTAGGACAAATGTAGTACTCGTCGAGACCTATAGAACTCAGTATGTTGTATGTTCCAATCAGTCACAAACAAAAAAATAACTGCGATAAAAAAACGATTTTGCTTGTTTTTTCACGGGCTCGGAAAGGAAAAAAATATTTTTTTCCTAATTATCTCGAGGTGATCGTTAATATTTGTGCTTGATTTTGGGAAATTTTTTTCGTGGCCCAGTCTAATGTACATGTTGTACATGTATTATTTTCATGAATGGGAGATCTGGTTGTTTTCGTTTCTTTATTCTTACTGACGTTTTTGCCTACCGCAGTTCTCAACAAACATACCCACATTTGGGCCACAAAGACATATATTAACATATCGCACCCTATCTACAAAAGAGTCATAACTCAAAATTTTCAAATTTTCAGTAGAGCCAAAAAACTGATTTTGTTAACTAGAAATATGTATGAAAATACTCAATAATAGACATATTCATACGGCAATTTTTTGACGAAAAGAAAGAGTAAACGACGTCAGATTTTTACAGCGGATAGAAATGGTCTTTGGTTATTGTTTTTAAGCAAAAAATTAAAATCTGAAAAATTTGAGAAAACAAACTGTTTTTTCCTTCTCCTGAAAAATTGTGTTTTTGCGTATAGCTGGTATTGAATATAAGCTCTCGATATAAAGATTACACTCTTTCATTTACTCACTTCCCCATATTACAGGGATTTCTGTTCAATCTCGTCAACTCAGTGACTAGGTCTTACAATTTCAACCAGTATTTTGTTCTTGAATTACCAATAAAATTTCTTAAGTTTACCAAAGCACCCAGACCCATTGTACCTTATAGCAATAATCTTACGACTATGGCATTTATTCTGATAATTCAGCGAGTCGTTGCAATTAGGGTTCGAAACTAATGCCGATTTTTTTTGTGAGAAAAATTCAAAATTTTTTCTGCCCTTGGCCCTCAAAGTGCCTTTTTGTGTTCTTTTATGAAAAAAGTGCAACCCAACTTCAAGGTTTTGAGTTCGTTTCTGAGAATGTTGCATTCAAAAATGTTACATTTTCCGCCCTCTCAGCGAGTCGCGGGAGAGAATGTTGCCCGAGAAGATGGGTGATATTCTGGTTTTGTATGTGTTCTTTGCCCTTGCTAAACTAATTGTTGTACCTTGTGTGTGGGGCGCTAAGCTAATTTAAGCGGATCCAGTTAAAATCGCTTATCTTCTCAAATAAAGTGGTAGTATTTCCAGTTTAGTGGGAATAGCAATAAATACCAATTGTATTGGTTCTTTTTCGACCACTTTATATAAGAGGTCGGTTAAAATGGTTTAATATCGCTTAGGTCGCCATATATACTGGTCGAATATCTCAGATAAGCGATGTAAAGAAATCATGCAGGCCCTGGAGTTACCGCAGTTGGTCATGTGAAAATGATAGTGGGAGGGAGCCTGTAGGAAGTCTAACAGCGTTTCCTACATTTTTATTACGGATTGTCTTGTCTTCGGCCGCTTTTAGTTTTGATGAAATTTTGGTACGCTGGTACAAATTAAATGAGTGACAATCATTCTTCTATCTACCTGCAACGAACACCCTGCCATGCCGGCGAGCCTTAGCCATGCAATAATCCACAAGTTACCAGTGTAGCAGATGCAGATAGGACAGCTCTCAGTCGTGGGTTGGATCGTAACAAAACTTTGTGTGGGCGATGGCATCATTTTTTAAATGTCGCCTCATACAAGGGCACCATTATTTTTTAGCAACGAAAACGCCATAACTCACACATGCTCTGTCTAAAAAAAGTTGAATGTGTCTTATATGTAACATTTATCCCATGAAAATGCACCATCAACAAACTTCCTATTCAAAATTGTGTCTTTAAATTTCAGTATTTGAAGTTTAAGTCAGTATTGCCATTCAAAGAATAACTTGTTTATTTTCTCTCCCTAACAGTTGCATTGTGGTTAAAATGCATAAGGCTTAGGAGTGTCGTAACTATGCCCGAAAACCGGCCACCCGGTTATTTCGTAAACGGTTTTTGAAAGAGCAAATTTTAATTATACCGATTTTGAAATATGTTCCTATGGACCCTATTATCTACATCACAATGTAGTCACGTTTAATTTGTGCAGTTTGTATCGTTGTGGGATGAAATTATATGTCATGTCTCGTCCTTTTACTGCATTGCATTTTGGTAAACGCGAGTAGAAGCAATTGGGGCATAAGAGATTTAAAAATGGTGATACTCAAAGCTGATTTAGTAGAGGTTAACGCATTAGAATTTGTTGTTGTTGTGGGAGCCAACAACAGGGATTTTGTTTTTGGTCTATGACTCTAAATGTCAAATTCAATTCAAACACATATGACCAAACAAAGTTAAAAAAAAAGTACAATAACAAAATACACTGAATTTGACAGTTAGACTCATAAGAAAGCTAAATCAGCTGTTCTAATGCGTGTACCTCTACTAGATCAGCGTTGGGTGATACTATCCCACTGAAAGTGTGGGTGACAATTAAACAGCGTCTGAAGGGCACCTTAGATCAGGGGATTGTCGGACCGACTCATCTCCCAGTGTACGGTGAAGTCGGGCAGTCGGCCGACTAGTCGGGCAAAAATCAAAGTGTAAGGCGAAATAATGCCCGACACAAAAGTCGGTCTGACAAATAAAATAAAAATAAATAAATGGTTTCCCATTACATCCCATGAAGGGACCGGGGAGAACTTCTCACAATCACTGAGCTGTGCGCTTTCCAGTTTTCACTCTCTGATTGGGACCTACAGTTTTACACCGATTCCGAACGGTATTTTGAGAAGCTTTTTTCATGGCTATATACTCGATAGTGTCGCCGTCACTAAGCGAGTTGACCGTCGTCGAAAGAAATTTTAAGGTGGTTGGAGCAGGGATCGAACCCAGGATCTCCTGTACAAGAGGCGCGCACACTACCCATTGCACCACCGACGGTCACAAATAGTCCTGACAAATAGACTGGTCCGCAGATCTAAGCTGCCCTTGAACGAAACTCAGAAACGTGCACAAAAGCAACAAAATCACATGAGGCGTCAGGGGCAGCGTTTGGAAGTGCTGCGCTACTCCGTAGTATTTGGTTTTGCTCTCGCTTTGGACAGAAGCGTAGCAGAGCCAAAATGAAAACGTATTGGCTCTGTTCTGCTTGTAGTTTTATCGCTTGATAATCTGTAACAATAGCAACAGCCAAAAATTAAATGATGTGCTCTGCGTAGCCGTAGCGGTAGTTGAAAACTGAGAGCGAGATGAGAGCACAGCAAATGAAATATTTTTCATGTACTACACTGAACGGAAAAGCATCGTCACACGGATGAAGAAGTTCATCACCCCAACAACTTGTGTCATCGAAAGTGAGCTAACGTAGCGTTATATTCCCGCTATGAAAATGTGTTCATCAACTGCAAATTGTTCGTTACTGTTGTGAACGTAGGGTTGTTACTGCAGTGAATTTGCTTCATTATTGCTACGAATTTGTTTCGTTGCTGAAATGAATTTGTTTCACTGTTGCAATGAATAGGTATCGTTCTTGCAAGTAATTTGCTTCATTACTGCAATGAATTTGTTAATTGTTGCTATGAATTTATTTCATTAGTGCAACGAACTTGAGTCATTGTTGAAATGAATATGTTTCATTATTACAACGATTTTGTGTTTGAAGTGTGTTTGAAATTATTTATTGACAATTATACATAAATATACTGTTAGTATTACATTGCAGGTGTTTTGAGAACAATTTATGAATTTTTGTTTCGAAAATCTATTTGCTAAACAAAATATATTCATTCCATGTTGAAACACTCGTCTGAAGAAGATTGTGGTTTGTGGAGAAGACTGTGGAAGATTCAGGTCCTGCAATTAAAAATATATACGTGGAATTTATTGTTAAGATTTCAATTTAAGATACGTACATATCTATATCTGGGCTTACCATGAATATAAACTCTACTCCTTTAACATAGAACCACATCATTGTTTTGTTAAATCATGCGATTGTTGTTGTGTTGAGGGTTTTGATATTCAATTGTATCGCCAAATCTCCTCGTCATTAAGCCAGTGATTGGTCTGTAACCATTTTCTTCAACTGCTCTTTCATTTATTTTAACCAAATTTGTTAAAATTTCGATTGGATTCATTTGACTGTATGTACGTTGAATTGTTATTTTTTATGTTCGTCGTACTTGAAACACTTTGTTTCTCTGACTTCTTCGTTTTCATTGCTTCGACCATAGAGAAATCTCATACTAGAGAGAATATTTAGCTCATCTGACGTTTCCTTTCACACTCTTCGTGATGCGGTCGGTGTGATAGAGAGATGTTTGGCGAAAAGTGGCATACACCAGGTGGAATTACAATAACTTCTTGCTTTAATTTTTCGTGTCGTTTTGGTGAAAAACTGAAATTTAAATGTATTTTAAACTTGTTTATTTACTTTTATTGTTGGCATACATTTATTTAGAACAATAAGTTTAACACACAAAACGAAATGCCGTTGTTGTTATTTTTTCGTTGTTTTGAACCATTGCGATCACAGCAAACACATAAATTCACACAATTTAGTTTTCACAAAAAAAAAGATTATTACTAAGTATAACTAATTAGTCTGTTTTAACAAATTTATTTAAATTATTCCGGCGGAGAAATATGTCTACCACTTTCGACTGTTGCCATGGAACTGATTTAAGTTGTGTACAACGTAAAAACATTAACGAAAATGTTTTATCCATGCGACGTAGCGTTTTTCTTTAAGTGTAAGATAAGGTATTTTTTTATACGAAAAGGTAGTTTGTTTAAGAATATGACTAGGCATTTATTTTTTTTGAGAAAATTTACTTTTTTTAAGAAAAGGCACTTATTTAAGAAAATTTTGCTTTTTAAACTTCTTTCACTTTGGCTTTTCTATATTTACTTTTTATTGGGGTCAAAACTACAATATATACTAAATATTGGTTACAGGCTCCACCTAGAAAACTTCCCATTAAACAAGAAATTTCCCAACATATATGAGTCATCTATCGGGTGTTTTTTTTAGGGGTATAGAAATTCGAATTGAAATAAAACACAAGAAAATCGTCTTAATGTCCATCAATTTGGCTTTATTGGAAGGATAATTTTATG
The DNA here is from genome assembly GCA_963931995.1 of Phaonia tiefii. Taxonomy (NCBI): domain Eukaryota; kingdom Metazoa; phylum Arthropoda; class Insecta; order Diptera; family Muscidae; genus Phaonia; species Phaonia tiefii. The sequence goes on along the minus strand of OZ008367.1, from coordinate 175,768,082 downwards.
TCATTAATGTTTAAATATGATTTCGGGCATGTGGCCGCCGCGGCTGGCTCGAATAAAGCCAATTCTACAGGTCCAATTTTCAACCACTTTTTCGAGCATATGGGGCCGTATGTCGGCAATAACGCCACGAATGTTGGCTTCCAATTCCCCTAACGGTTCTGGTTTCTGGTTTGTTGGCGTAGACGAGCGACTTCACATATCCCCAAAGAAAATAATCCAATGGTGTCAAATCACACGATCTTGGTGGCCAATTGACAGGTCCATTCCGCGAAATTATGCGCTCATCGAATGTTTCCTTCAATAAATCGATTGTGACGTGCGCTGTGTGGCATGTAGCGCCGTCTTGTTGGAACCACAACTCATCCACATTCATGCCATCCAATTCGGGAACAAAATAGTCGGTTATCATGGCTCGATACCGGTCTCCATTAACGGTAACTGCCTCTCCAGCATTATTTCGGAAGAAGTATGGCCCAATGACTCCACCAGCCCATAGAGCACACCAAACAGTCAGGTTTTGTGGATGTAATGGCGTCTCAAGGGTCTCATGTGGATTCTCTTCACTCCAAATGCGGCAATTTTGCTTGTTGACGTAGCCATTCAACCAAAAATGAGCCTCATCACTGAACAAAATTTTGCGATGAAAATGGACAGAGCTTGCGGTAAACTTCGCGAACTGAACCATTATTTTCGAAATAAATTTGCACGATTTGCAAGCGTCGTTCTTTTGTTAACCTGTTCATGATGAAATGGCAAACCAAACTGAACATAAATGACATTAGAGTTGCCAGATTTGACCACAAAATGCCAGTTTTATCTCTATTCGAAAAACAAACCTCTAAAAAAAACACCCGATAGTTAGTCTAGACACAAACCAAAGCAAAAGTAAGCAATATAGTTTATAATAGTTTATCGTAGCATAATAGTGTTAAAATAAAAGTTGTTCAATTTTTTTTCATTCCCCAACGTGTGATAAGGAACTTCGTGCCAAACCTCTTTTTCTTGAAGTGGAAATACTGCTCGCGCACCACCTGATGGAGTGAGTTAGCAGGCAAACTGTTAGTGTCGTGTGTTGCTCTGCTTTTGTAACTCTCTCAGTGATTACTCTTAACACAATCTCTATTTATGTGTTACGATGCTGACATAATTACATTTTTGGTCACCTGGTCCATTTCTTTGTATAATATTACAAAAATTTCCGCTTTAATTATAATTATATGTAAGATCATTACCCGTATTGTGGTTTGGTAGTGTGTACACGACTGAATGTTCTTCAGTGTGCTCGATGAAATACCCGATTCAAAATTATTTTTGGCAATTACCCTGTGCATTGATTCTCTCCGTTTACCTAACTCTTGACCACTGTAGTTAAGCCGTATTTTTATCATGGTTTTTTCACGGCGGCATAGTCAGGATAGCATAACCGCAAACCCGGTTGTAGTATTTGTCAATCCAACGCTAACCCTCCCTTACAATGCTTCAACTGCAGAGTTCCGTTAGCATTAAGCACTGCATAAAAATCTTGTTTTTCTCCTGTATTGTGTTTTGGTCTGATTTCCTCTAATGGCGCTGTTTCCGCTTCCAGTCAATCCAATGGGTTGCCAAGGGAAAAAAACTACAACTTTTTCCGTTAAAGTTCAATTGTAGTGTGGCGAGTTGCTTCTTCGTCTCGTTCTTTTGCGTCGTTTACCTCGTTTCACTTTAACTCATCCAGTCGAAGGAGCAATATTACCAAAAGTTTTCTTGTAAAATCAAAATTTCCACCGAGAAAAAAAAAAAACAATTTCAAAGAAACGAAAATAACAGAATGCTAACAGTATTTGGATTCGAGTGCAGGATTTTTGACAGCCAGTCATCATCAGTCATGCGTGTGTGTGTGTGAGTATGGGTGTAAGTGAGTATGTCCCTCAAAGTGTAGGTGCAGCGGTGATATTTTTTTTTTTCTGTTACAACCAACTTGAAGGACTATGGAGTACAGTGCAGCATAAGTGAGTGATTTTAATGCTTAGAGCTCCTCGATTTCCTCTTTTTTCTATTGTGTGTTAACTTCGAACTCTGTTTCCTGTGCCATTATTCACCATTTTTCATAGAGTCTTAGTCTTTTTACAATATTTTTTTCACATAACTTTGGTAGTTTTTATTGACAATATCAAAAATTGTGTGTTTTTCCTTTTTAGTAGTTGTATTGTGAGACATTACTTATGTAGCTCTTCGTCCTTTTTCTCTTAGGACTCTTGTATGTTTGAATATGATGGTTTAATACTCGTATGGTTTGTTCAGTGACTGTATGCTATAGCAGGGAATTGCTGATTTTCTTTAAATTTTGAGTGTACTCTACAAAAAGTTGTGCCAAGAGTTACCGGCAATGGATATAAAACATAAGGCACCCTTTCTACCAATTTCTCCATCATGTTAATACACTTAAATATACTTTACATCAAATTAAAGAAAGTGGATGTCAATGAAACTGTGTAGTAACTGACACCCAGAAAGAACAAATATGAGCTAGTGCCCGTTTTAAGTTCGAAGTATCACTTATGTATTCTTGGATGGTAGAATCCTTGTGTTACAAGGTTATAAGATGCCTCACTTAACTGAGGTTTCCATGCCGATGACAAATTCGCAGAAAGTCGTAATTCTTGATAATAATGGATTGGCATACAAACTAAAATTTTTCCAACTTTCCAACTGACAGACTTAAGCGGCTACAACATTTCTATAGCAATACTGAATTTATTCTTTACAGAATTAATATGATCGCGGGAAATGGGGTTTGTATCTAGGATTACCCCTAACATATATCACACATGTAGCCCAATGTAACGGGTCTTTTATAACTAACTTTTTTTTTTGAAAATGCTATAAAAAAATCTACTGAATATTTTCTCAAATTTCTTTTTTTGTTTGAAAGTACAATCCTTCCGGTTAATAAAAGAAAATAATTTCATTCAAATTTTCATCACATTATCGATTGTGTGCAGCTGTATTTCACCAATGGCTTCACGAATATTGTCCTTTAAAGCGTCAATTGTCTCTGGCTTGAGGGCGTAACACTTATCTTTGAGGGCACCCCACAAATAATAGTCCAACGGTGTCAAATCGCAGCTCCGAGGTGGCCAAACGACATCAGCTCTGCGGCTGATAATGCGTGTGGCTTCGGCTGTGTGGCACGTAGCGCCGTCCTGTTGAAACCCAATGTTGCCAATATCCTCCTCTTCACTTTTTGTGAACAAAAATTCGTTCAACATGGCCCGATAACGATCGCCATTGACTGTAACGGCCACTCCTTGCTCATTTTCGAAGAAAAATGGCCCAATTATGCCTCGGGAACAAAATCCGCACCAAACAGTGACTCGTTTTTGGGTGCATCGGCTTTTCAATGTATGCGTGCGGGTTTTCTGTGCCCCAAATGCGACAATTTTGCTTGTTTATATACCCGCCAAGATCAAAATGAGCTTCACCTGAAAAGATGATTTTTTTTGGCAAAATCGGCATCTTCTGTAAGTCGATCGCAGACCCATTTTTCCCATATTTCCCAGCGTTGTTCAAGCGTATACACAACCATATTCGTTCAGCGGAAGGATAAAACTAATTATCTGTCAAATCAGACATGAGCTAAGTGTTACCATTCACGAAATAAGCACTAGTTGAAAAAAAAAACGTTAGATGGCGGACCCGTTATATACTTATGTGGAAGCATTTACGTGTTTCCCCCAAACCTGCATATACTTACGTGGAAATATATGCGTATTTCCTCGCAAACATAATAATATTTGGAAACGATATTCTTCTTTGATTTCAGTATAGAATTATTTATTATTCTTAATTGGTTAATTAACTAATTTATAAATAATGAACAGAACAAATTAAAAGATCCAAAGCGTCCCTTTTTACATTTACTTGTATTAAATTAATTTTTCCATGAAATGAAAAGCTGTTGTTCTTTTGATTCTCCTTTCTTTGTTGTCTCGCGTTTTTCTCTTCAGAAGGTTTCAGCTATGCGTTAGTTATCACTATGGGTTTGTACATAAACAGTATATTTTTGTACAAATCTAGTTCATGTAGGCCAAGCGTGGATAAATTACTTGTGTTTTTTTATTATACTGATTTAACATATGGTCCGGTTTACTCAGTAAAGGCCCGGACGGACAAAGGTCTTCACGTTTCTTTCCTCATTATCATTTCTCACTTTGGTAGCACACATCCATATATACGAAACACATACACAAAAATCAAGCAATATCACAAACCATTTAACCGTCGAGCCTTCGTTTGTTATTTTTTCACTCATCGAGCGCTTTTGATATCCTCTTTCCGATGAACCATTGACGAATGAATACATGAAACTAAAACGCAATACATCAGCCAAAATAAGAAACACTGGGTCTATACGGAAATGCAACAGCTAACACCAATGCAAATGCTTGTTTGTTGCGCATTTTTTTGCATTTACGCCCTCAAAACACCTGCAAAGTTTTCAGATATTGCATTTACGAACGTGCTGCGCATCAGATGCAGAGCCGTGATGCATTTCCGAAAAGGTCCACTGACTTCATCTGCGATTTAGACGAACATTCAGGAGTCACTGACTGAGTGAATAATGCAAAACTACAGATACACACCTACAAGTTAGACTCTCTCGTTGTGCCTCATTTATTCTCTTGCTCTCGCGAGAGACCTTAAACACTGCAACAAACACAGCTCTATTTGTATCACAAACACAGATATATTTGGTTGGCAATCATATTATCAAACATATTATGTATATACTACTAGCATAGTAATTATTGTGTCTAAAACATGTAATATTGAGTAGCAAACATAATGTGTTTGGACACAAGTATATTATTTTTGCGACAAGCTCCAAACACACTTCAAATTTGCACCCAACCAACAACAAAATACAGATTTTCAGCATGCAGGGAAGAGAGTGTTATTAATGCATACTTTAAAAAATTTGCAGCAAAGAAAAGCGATATTGGATTAATTTGTGATGAAAATCGAAGGCTTTTTCGACATCCATACGAATTAAACCGGTCGATTCCGACCGGAACCTTCGCTAACGTGATTACAAATCCTCCTGATGAGAGGTGCTGTCAAATCTTCTGAACCCAAATTTTTCATTAGCGACAATGTTATGCATATTAACATAAGCTTGCAATTTGAACCTTTTGAGTTTTTCGCAGATTTTTCCAACAGTGTTCAACAGGCTTATTGGCCTGTAGCTGTCTACCGTGTTCGACGATTTTCCGATTTTAAGAACCTGGATTACCTTCGCTATTTTCCAAGCACTGGAAAAGTATTTTAATTTGATGCAACAGTTAAAAGTAAAGCCCAACTTTTGAATAACATGTGGCCGTCGGTGGTGCAATAGTTAGTGTCCGCGCCTCTTGTACTTGAGATCCAGGGTTCGATCCCTGCTCTGACAACCTTAAAATTTCTTTCGACGAAGCTTCTTGAAGCTATAATTTTAGACTCATGTAAACCCCATTAAACGTCTCGGTATTTTCTTGAAACACAACCCTTTCGATTGGTTATTCTTATATGGAAACATATATGAGTTCAATGCATTTATACAGGGTACCGCAAAATGACCAAAGGGGCTTGAATTCATGATAACTTTTCATTTGAGACATAATTATTACATACTTTTTTTTAAATGTGGTATATTGATGAAGAATATTTTTATTTAACTATGAAAAATTATGGCCATTTTCGGCTTGGTATATTCCTGGTCCTTCCAAAACATTTTCCATAACCTTTCGCAAAACTTCAGGAGTTATGTTGTTGATTTCGTCTCGTATATTGTTTTTTAATTGTTGGATGGTTCTAGGCTTATTAGTATACACTTTTCCTTTCAAATAACCCCAAAATAAAGCCAATTAAAAGCGTTTGTTCGCGAAATAATTCGCTCACCAAAGGTATCGCGTAACAGAGCCATTGTGTTGCTCCATCTTGTCGGAACAATACTCGTGGATGGTTTTCTACAGCTGGCCTTAAAAAAATTTCCAACATTGTCCGATATCGAACACCAGTCATGGAAACGGTGCCGCCGAGATAATTTTCAAGAAAATATTGGTCAATTATCTCTTCCGACGAATCAACGCACCAAACAGTACAATTAAGTGGGTGTAATCGTGTTGAAGTATTCTTGGATTTTCCGCAGCCCATATCCTGCAGTTTTGCCTATTAACGAATCCATTTAATTGGGAATTGGATTCGTCGCTCATAATTAAATTATGAATAAAATCACGATTTTCTTGTGTTTTTTTCCGGAAATAAATTGCATAATCAAGTCGTTGCTGGTAATCTGTGGGTTTTAGTGCTTGGTGAAACTGAATTTTGTGTGGAAACATTCTTATAGAATGCAAAATTCTCTGCAGCGACATTCGTGGGAGGCCAAGTTGTGTCGAATGCCTCCTGTTTGATGTTTCTCCATCTTCCCGAATTCTCTCCTGTACACGTTCAATATTCTCATCCATGTTCCCTACTGTCCCTTGTTGTCGAAAATTTGCAACCAGACGGTTTATTGTTAACTCGGAGGGTCCACCCCGCACATTAAAATACAAGGGACCCTGGGTTTGAGAAACAAAGTTCAACGAATTTGGTACGTTGTTCAATTGTGTACTGTTCCATTTTATATTCCCCAAGTCTTCTTTACAAAATACTGAAAATAAATTTAAAAAAAATTATAATATTAAAGTTATAGGGAATTCAAACCGCTTCGTTCATTTTGCGCCACCCTGTATATCGGCATGTATAGAAGTACAGGTGAAACTCTGACACCTCGCTTAGTTTGTTGTAAATACTCATCACGTCTGAGGCCGTCTGTGGTGCAATGGTAGTCAGGGCGGCTCTTGTACATGACTGCTTGGTATCTATCCCTGCTCAGACCTAGCATTTCTGTCAAAGGCGGTCACCTCGCTTGCTATCGAGCCCCTCAAAAATATATTTCGTAACCGGTGTAAAACAGTAGGTCGCAATCAGTGAGTCTAAAGCTAGAATACGCACAGCTCACTGATTGTAAGAATTTCTCTTCAATCTCTTCATGGGATTTAATGGGAAACCATTTTTTTTTTCATTTCCATTTCTTAATGAATTTTGTATAATTCACATATATTTATAGCGCTTTGCATACGACGTGGTTTAACATTTCTTGATTCTCATTCCATATTAGAGAGATCGAACTTCTTAATCAGAGAGCGAAGAACCAGATTGATCACTTGGCAATAGATGGCTGGCACTCTTCTTGTGTAACACCGTCCGACAGTCCATATTACACTTGAACCGGATGATATGCGTCTGAAACTATAGGTAAAATGGAGTTAATTGGCGCTTACAATTTTTCATTTTCTCATCCTGTTGCCCCATAAAAGGACTACAAATTTTCAAGGGATAACGTTTTTCAAAAAAGAAGTTAAATACTTCTTCCCACCCTATGAAACCGATATACGTGTCAGCTTAAAGAAGAGAATTAAGGCTATTTTTATTATTATTTTATTTATACCGTCCCAGGATAAAAATACTTAAAAAATGTCCTTGAAAAATTAAATCCTTTGAAAATCTCTGACAGTTTATTCGGAAAAAATATATGTTAATAGCCTGTATATAGTGTAATACTGCCCAAAATTTCAACTTTCTAGCTTTATTAGTTAATTTTTAATAAAAGTTTACATAAAACTCTTCCAGCAAACAAAGAACTTTATTATATGGAACAGAGTATAATTTTTTTTTTAAAAGGAGTTACACTTGAACCACATGGTATAAGAGTGAAACTATAACCTAATCGGACTAAAATGGCGTTTTTAGTTCACCACAAAAAACCTAACACAAACACAAAAGACCTAAAATCCAATTAACCGGTTAACCGGCGTCCCGATACGTTAAAAAAAACGTTTTTTAAAGTCATGGCACACGGTTAATAAAAAAACCGGTTAACCGGTTTTTCGGTTTTGGTTTTGGACACTCTAGTTGTGTTGTACTCAAGCTTTTCCATTTCCTGATGATATCTTTCGAAGAAATACATAATATTGAAAAATATGTATATTAAAGTATATACAACAGAATTGACTTCGAGCTTAATTATTTAAAAATGTAGATCTAACTATGTATAAAAAATAAGATTATTATTTGTAACCAGGGTTCGTATTTCGTGGGTAATGGATTACCCTGGGTAACACATCCCCATTTTTGCCCGAAAATATGAAAAAATTAGAAAATGTTAATATCTCGGAATCGGAGCGCTAAATCGAAAAAATAAATAATTTTTTAGGGTTTCTAAGCGTTTTCCATAAAGTAGTCCTATTCTATGGAAGGTTTTGTTTTTAAATCGCCAAAATAAGAATGTCGCTAAATTATTAAAATGGCTATAACTGGGAAACGGTGCGTCCAATCGTAAAAATGTTAAATTTTTATCTCTTCAGGAGGCGATAACCAATGAATGTCTTTAATACGGCATCAGTTTTTTTTAACAAATCGCAAAGACTAACATTTTTTGACCAAAAATTCGCTAAAACGCCCTTATGTCCATATTTCGAAAACGTAGCGTGCAATCGAAATATAAACAATCTTTCCGGATTTCTAAGGGTGTTCGATAAAAATCGGCAAAATAAGAAAGTGGCTAAAATAAAAAATAGAAATAACTCGGAAACCGTACATCCAAACGCAAAAATAAATTTTTTTTACATCCATAGGCATAAGCTTAACCAATGGATGGAAAAAATCATAAAAAAATCCGTTAAACTAAAATTTTTCAAAAAAAAAAAACTCGTTAAAACGCACATTTGTGTCAGCGATTTTTTTTTAAATAAGTGATGCCGTATTAAAGACATTCCATAGGTTAAAGCCTCCTTCGGAAGTAACAATGTTATTATTTTTACGATTGGATGCACCGTTTCCGAGTAACATCCATTTTTAATTTTAGCAAGTTTCTTATTTTGGCATTTTTTTTTAAAAATGTCTTCCATACGACTTTATAAAAAACCCTTAGAAACCTTTAAAAGTCGAATATTTTTTCGATTGGTCGCTCCGTTTCCGAGATATTGTCACATGGGCGTTTTAGCGATTTTTGATTCGAGAAATGTTAGTTTTAGCGATTTTTTTTAAAATGGTGATGTCGCATTCAAGTCAGTCGTAGGTTAAAGCCACCAAAGATGTAAAAACTTTATTATTTTTGCGATTGGACGCTCCCTTTCGAATTTATGGCCATTTTTTATTTTATCGGTTTCCTTATTTTGGCGATTTTATGAAAACAATGTCTTCCATTCGAATTGGACAACTTTATGAAACATCTTTAGGAACTCTCAATTTGTTATTTTTTCAATTGAACGCTCCGTTTCCGAGATATAGACATTTTTTCTAAATTTTTCACTTTTTCGATAAAAGATTTGAATCAGTTACAAAGGGTAACCCATCGCCGTGGGTTGTGGGTAAAGGTCGCTTACCCATTCCCCATAGATAATAGATAATCGTGCAGGGTAATTTCTCATCATCATGGGTAGCTACGCATTATTTTTCCCTATCCTGTGGGTAGTGAGTTAATGTTCATTAATCATTCCCCACGATGGGTTACACATGTGGGAGTAAATTCGAACTCTGTTTGTAACCATTTAAGGGTATTCCAATTTGAGTGATATGATTTCTTTTTAAAAAAACACACACTAATTGTTAAGAAAATTCATTTATTTGTTATTTACTGCAAAGTACATTCGATACACTTTAGTTCTGAATAAAATTTCTTTCAAATAGCCTCCACGTCTTCTGCAGGTACGAATTCGTTTAACCCAATTTTCGAGCACTTTTTCCACTACATCAAATTGTAGGTCAAGAATACCACGTTCAATGTTGCCTAGTAAAGCTTGTCGAGTGTCTGGTTTACTGCTAAAGACCAGTAACTTCAAATAACCCCACAACAAATAGTCTAATGGTGTTAAATCACAACTTCTTGGAGGCCATTCAATGTGACAATTTCTTGAAATAATCGAATCTGTTCTCTTTTTCTCGCAATAATTCTAATGTTGCACGTACTGTGTGGCACGTAGTCCCGTCTTGTTGGAACCAGATGTTATCAAGATCAACTTCTTCCAATTTCGGCCATAAAAAGTTGGTTATCATTGATCTGTTTCGCTCTCCATTGACAGTGATGGCGTTACCATAGACCTATAGACCTGAACAGGGAAAAATGTGGGTGTAACAGTAAATGACAAAAAGAGAAAATTAATAGTTTCAACGAGTAGAACCTCCGGTGGTCTGCAACAGAGCATGAACCCTGATAGCCCTTATCACTTTGAGTTGATAGACCTATTTACATAACTCGGCTCAGTCTTAAAATACTAATGTCAGGCTTGAGACCAAGTGGATAATTGTGTTTGCGAATAGCTGTTTTTTCAGATTAAGCAAGCAATTCAGAGATATAGTCTTCTGGCTAGAAACTATGATCCAGCTACATCCAACTCTTATACAGCTTGACGTGCTCTATGACGCAGAATCTTGGGTCATACCTCCAGTCGGCAAAACACCACAGAGAATCTTCAAGAGAACAGTATCCCGGCAAGGGCTAAGTTAAGCGAATTAATATAACTCTATTAGACTGATGATTGATAAAGATAAACCAGTGTGACAGGTAGTGGAAGAAGGATCAGGTGGGCGAACCTCTGCGAAAGCTTGGTGCTACCAACTAGAGAGAAGAGCAAAAATATGTTATCTTCGTTATGTAATATTATTTTGAAACGCCGATATCTCGAAAATGCACAATAAATTTATACGTTACGCAATCTACTTGAAGTTGTAGCAAAACCGCAAAGTTTAACGTTGAATAAAATCTTGTGTCACATGTTTCGTAGCAGCAACTACCAAATCTTTCAATTTAAAAAAAGCTTTTAGTTGCAGCAACGTAAATAAAATAACAAACATTCTTAATCTGTACTTCAAAGTATTTTGAATTCTTTATATATTTCATTTCAGAACAACCAACAACATAGACCTAAATGAAAACAGCGACATTAGATTAAAGTAAATCTGCGTTGTAAGAGGGATATCTGCTTATTGCAAAGAGTTGTGTCTCGTACATTTTTTTAAGTACTTTTTTTAAGTTCTAATATTATCCGCATTTTTTAACTAGTTGAACTTTTGGTATTTTCAGACGAAAGAAAGAGAGAGAGAGAAAAATAAAAACAGGACTATGGAGTAAAAGGAATCTTTGTCAAATATTTGCATTTTTATATCTTATGACATTATGGAGATATGTGTGAACATGATAATATTATTTACATTGTGATTATACAGTTTATGTGAACATACGGAAGAGCATTGTCAAGTACTCGAACACTCAAGTGTATACAGTTGCGGCCAAAATAATAGTGGAGTTACTACTTAATATAAATAAGGTGTCGTATTTTTGTTATAAATGTTATTTACTTTAATACTAGATTAGTTGTAGAGGGCAAAATGTGTTACGAAACGCTTGTTTTGCGTTGTAATTTTTAACATTTTTTAAAATGAATTATTGTTTATGTTTTGGTATCAATAATGGGATGTTCTCCTTCAAGAATACTATAACGAAAAGTATTTATTCGAGCAGCGAATCAGATACTCAGGTCAAGACTCAGTCGCCCCCTCTACGTTTATTAAAAACGTACTGAATGTAGGAACTACTATCGAAATCGCCCGTTAAATCTTTCGAGGTAATACAAATATCGTCGAAATAATAGTAATGGCATGTATTAGTAAACTGGCCTGAGGAGAATTGGAGATATATTTTATTGTTAGATGAGCCAAAATGTTGGCTTATACCAGTATGCATCTAAACATCGAATGTGACCCACAAATCTGCACCGAAAATCATTAAAGATAACTGATTCAGAATCCTAAAATGGATGAGCTTCTATGTAATTTGATCAATTATATGAATGCAGGAGACCATAGATCAATACCTTTACCTACAAATAGAATAGAGCAGGAAGGGATGCTTCCATTTGTACGCAAAAGTAAAAAGCCAACTAACGGCAATGGCTCACGGCGGAAATCTGCTCGCAGATGTACAAAGTATGTTGGAGATATTGAAAAATTATTACTCTGACCTAAAGGACGGAAACAACTGGCGTGATATAACGTTGCTTAGCACGATTAACAACATAATAGCTCATTATCACCAAGCCGATGTCGGAAGTAGTAACACCAGCTTTGAGGAATAAACAAGAAGGAATCAGACCTCAAAATTCCAGTATTGACCATGTCAACAGTCTCGAATGGCGCTGGTCACTATATCTTTGCTACATCGATTTTGAAATGCCCTTTGACCAACTAAATCGTAATATTATATGGAGTGGGTTAATATTCAAAGCTGTTCCAGTGAAGCTCGTCTCCCTCATTAAAAGCCTATATTATCAAGCAAGCTGCCGAATCCTGCATGGAGGTAAACTGAGTGACCAGATAAAAGTAGGTATTGGTGTATGCCAAGAATGTGCTGTACCGCCGCTTCTCTTCAACATTGTCCTCAATAATATTCTGTCCAAGGAAATGCAAGGAGATAGAAGCTTGAGATGGGGACGGCATGATAAACTAAGCGATTTGAATTACGCGGACGACATTTGCATACTGACACATTCTTATGAAGATACGTCAACCAAGCTGCGAAAACTAGCAGATGTTATGGAAGAAGCGGGTGGTAAAATAAAAACACTGCGTATTAATTAATCAACACAAGAGCAGCTCCGAATCAACAATCACGAATTTTAAAATATACATAGGGCAGTATCTTGACGATAACTAGTAGCTCTAAAAAGGATATTGAAAGCCGTATCATCAAAGCCAGACAAACGTTTAGTCGACTGAAATCCATCTGGAGTTGGCAAATGTTGTCTCAGTGGGTAAAACTGGAGATTTTTGATTCAAATTTGAAGTCCCCGAGATGTCCACAAAATGCAAGTATTTGCCCACCATTACCTCCGCAGAATGATGTGAATCGTTTAACCAAATATAATAAACAACAACAGATTATGACCGGAAACCAAACGACTGTCAATCGCAATGGACATAAGGAAACGCAGGTGGAACTGGATCGGCCACATCCTACGAAGACTCACAAACGATATCAACAGAAACGCCATTGACTGGAATCCATACGGCAGTCATAGAATCGGACGCCCTCCACATGCACGATGAAAAATCGGTATTTTTATGTTGTTTCGACGCAAATATAAAATGTTATAATATACTTGTGCCCAAACACATTGTGTTTGCTATTCAATATCACATGTTTGAAACACAATGTTTAATATGTTATAATATATGAATTTGCGACCCAAATATATCTGTGTTTGTGATACAAATACAGCTGTGTTTGTTGCAGTTTATAGAGCAAGAGTATAAAAAAGGGACAACGAGAGCCTCTATCTTGTATGTTTATCTGTATTTTTGGATTAGTCTCTCAATTCAAGTGATTCATCAATATTCCTGAATGTGCGTGTAAATTGCAGATGAAGTCAGTATTTCTTATATTGGCTAATGTATTGCGTTTTAGTTTCATGTATTCAGTCGTCAATGGTTCATCTGACAGAGGATATCAAAAGCGCTTGATCAGTGAAACAAGAATAAACGAAGGCTCGGACGGTGAAATGGTTTGTGATGTTGCTTTAGTTTTTTAGTATGTGTTTCGTATATATGTGTGTGAGCTACCAAAGTGAGAAACGAGCGGCAACAACGTGAAGCCCTCTGTCTGTTCGAGTCGTTACTGAGAAAATCAGAACGGCGGAACGTTTGTGAAATAAGTATAATATAAAAACACTAGCAATTAATCCACGCTTGGCTTGCATGAACTAGATTGGTAGATATATGCATACGCATATCTGAAACCTCCTGAAAACAAAAACTTGAGAAACAGCAAAGAAAGGAGAAGCAAAAGAATAATAAATCATAAATATATGTATTGAAATCAAAGAATAATTCGTTTCTAAATATTATTATATTTGGAAGAAAATACGCATATGTTTCCACGTAAGTATATGGAGGTTTGGGGGAAACACGCGAATGAAACGAATTATTCTCTCTTTCTTTATTTATTATAATTAATTTTATCAGTGTATATCCACATTTACTTATATAAATAATTAATACAAAAAATTAAAAGATTTAAATGAGTTTTATATTTACTTGCATTGAATGCATTATTTGTCTTGTTTTGAATCTGCTGCTCTGTTGTTTCTCCTTTCTGTGTTGTTGTCTTTGTCTTCAGAAGGTTTCAACTTTACCTTGGTTATCACTATGTGTTGTTACACGAACAATATACTTATATACAAATCTAGTTCATACATGACAAGCGTATATTAATTACTTGTGTTTTTTTTATTATATTTCACAAATGGTCCGCCATTCAGATTTATTCAGTAGAGGCTCGGGCAGAAAGAGGGATATATGTTGTTGCGCCCTCCAGTTTCTTTCCTCAAAATCGTTTCTCACGTTGGTAGCACACATAAATATATGCGAAACACATGCACAAAAACCAAAGCAATGTTTGTTTATTCTTCTTTCACTGATCAAGCGCTTTTTATATCCTCTGTCCGATGAACCATTGACGACTGAATACATGAAATTAAAACGCAATACATCACGCACATTCAGGAATATTTATGAATCACTCACTGAGAGAATAATGCAAAAATACAGATGCACACGTACAGGATATACACACCCGTTGCCCCTCTTTTATTCCCTTGCTCTTGAGAGAGCATAAACAGTGCAACAAACACGACTGTATTTGTATCACAAGCAAAGATATATTTGGGTCGCAAACACATATGTTGTAACATATTAATCGTTGTTTGTTAAACGTGTAATATTGAATAGCAAACACAATGCGTTTGGGCACAAGCATACTATTTTTGCGACAAGCTCCAAACACACGTTACATATTATTTCACTAACCGGAGAACCACGATCTCTTATAGCCTTAAAGGAAATTACAACTTTAAACATAACGAGGATCTAAGACAACTAAATTTAAAAACGACAGAATTTTCAGCTTGTATTAACCGTAAATAATCTTAGAGATTGTCACAACTAGATACGTCATTCCATCACATATGTCATCACATCCAAATTAGAGGTTGTTTCAACCGAATTTCAGTCCTGGAGACTAATTTCAGTCGTGACAACCTCATTTCGGTTGTGGTAACTCCAATTCGGGATTAGCAGATGAATTTTCAGTTTCTACAATATATATTCAAACAATTAATTAATGATTTTCGCGAGCGTAGTGTGTGAAAGACGGTTGTTGCAGACGATATCCGTGTGATTTTTATCCTCGGCTATCCACAACTGACCAGATTTTTACATTCCACCAAGTCCTTTACCCACTAAATCTACCAAAAAGCAAATCGACTTACTTATCCGTTGTCGAAAAACACCGGCTTCAGGATTGTCGTTGGGAGAGAGTGAGTCAAGAGTTTTATTAAGTAGGCTGTGGCTACCTCTGGCAATTGCAGTTTTCCTTTGTCTTGCTTTCTCTGCGTCTGGTTTCGTACGATTTTCGCTCTACTTAATCTTGTGCGAACCTTTGCTGTTCCCAGGTCGTGAACATGTGAGCTCCTCTGTTCCCTCGTACGTCCATTACCCTGGATGAGTGTCTTCCATCAATTACCACGTGATCAATTTGGTCCTTCGTTCTTGTATCTGGGGATATTGAAGTAGCCTTGTGGCTGTCTGGTATCTTGCATCAATGTCGACCATGATTTAAGCCGCAGCAAAGTCAATCAGTGCCATACCGTTGTCGAAACTGTCAGCATGTAGACTGAAATTGCTACTAATTGGATGAAACATATATTTTGCCTGCCTACTGTAGCATTAAAATGTCCTAGTACAATCTTAGGTGTTAATAGAATATGGCTTTGGCGTCATTATCTTTCTATTCAGTCGGAGTATGCAAACAAATCGGCTGAAACCGACCGCCTTCCGTAGATTTATAAGGAGAACATTTTTCGAAGTTATATCTGAACTTGGTATCCATGGTAAGTTGTTCGCACAATATGATAAAAGTCGAGGCCTCAAACAAGGCGACAGCCTTTATATGCGATATTTCCAAAATCCGAATGGCGATTATAAAGAGAAAAATTGCAGGTAATACGACTAAAAATATCGGCAGCAAAATTCGCAGGCTTTTCGTCTATGTTAATGGTGTAAACTCATCATTGGGCGAAATTTGCGAGAGGTTACTGCAGTATTTTCAAGAATCGAAAAGGAATCAGGGAAGGTGGGTATTGCTGTTAATGAGGGCAAGGCAAAATTTATGGTGTCAACGATTAGAGAAACCTCTCCACTTGGTCCGCATTTGAACGTTGACAACCGACTTAATTTTGACGTTGTATATGAATTTGTCTACCTTGGATCCGCCATGAACAAGGACAACAACGTCTGCATGGAGATAGATAGGAGAATTGTGCTTGCAAATAGATGTTATTTTGGGCTCAGCAAGCAGTTTGGGAACAAAGCCCTCTTTCGACGGACAAAAGTCCAGCTATATCAGACTCTCATTTTACCTGTCTTGGCATATGGCTCCGAAACTTGGGTCATATCGCAAGCGGATGAAAAATACCTGGGAGTTTTCGAGAGAAAAATTCTTCGTAAAATATATGGTCCTGTTAGGGAAACGGCGAGTACCGACGTCGCTGGAACGCAGAGCTATATAATGTCTATTCTGACGTGGATATAGCTAGACGAATCAGAGTGGGCCAATTGCGTTGGCTAGACCATGTTATCAGAATGGTTTTTGATAACGTACCCGATGGAAGCAGGAAACGAGGACGACCAAGACTCCGCTGGAAAGACCAGGCAGAAGAATCCCTCGGTATCCTTGGTGTTACCAACTGGCGAGAAAAGACGAAGGATAGAGCCAGTTGGAAGAATATGTTGAAATTTGTTTAAATTGTTTGTTTAATTAATATGTGTGAGACGTCTGACCTCATGAGGTTGTAAAATAGTCAATAGAAGTAAAAAGTAAAAGTAATGGTGTAAACTGTGATATTGTTGGGCTAGTTACAACTTACGATAGGGTTAGCAGTCAAACGCACTGTCATTCTGCGCTCACTTTTTGACACTTATGATCAGTATACTCTGTCAAATCATCATAAATAGATTCACGCTTGCTGACAAATTATCCAAATCAACTTTGAAAATCATTCATTAACCTTCGTAACTTGTATGTATGGTGAATTCAATACGGCGTCGCTGTACTTTACAGCTGTTATTGCGAACAAATTCCATGTAACCAAATCTTGTTAAAGAGAAAATCTATAACTTTGTCTGTCAAGATTAATATTCTGAGGTAAGATATTTCGTAAGATATGCGACCTTACAATTATTTAAATCTGCCTTTTTAAGAGATATTCAAATTTAAACTTCTATTCCTTCTATAGTTATGAAGTATAACGTAAAAAATACAATATAAATTTTTCCAGATTTGCTCTGTACCGTACTATTATCTTGACCGTAGCTGTATGCACACACATGTCACAAACAAACACATATGTTTGTATGGATTTAAATGTGTGAAAATAATGTCAAATATTTCAAATGTATATTTTTCCAATGTTTGCTAATGTTAGAATTGCTATTAAACATATTAAATTGATTGGAACTTTTATTAAGCAAGACTGTATTCATTCCTTCGTGTTTGTGAATTAGGGTGGTCAAATATGTTTAATAAAGCATTCGCACTAGAGTTGTGTAGTTCTTTTATTTCAGAAGGTCACTTGCTTCCACAGAACTCAAAACGCTTCAATTGCATTTCCAAATACCGTAATATACAATACAAATGTAATATACAATTTAAAAGTTATCAATTGAAATTCTGAAGACTAAAATAAATTAAAAATACATCAAACGAAATTCAAAATATTTACATACATCCATTGTTTTCACCTGTTTTCAATTGATTTTTGAAAAACGAATTGAAATTCTTATGAAACGAGAACGACATTTGACATTTAAAGCACATCGATTAAGATACAAAACATAAATGTCAAAAACAATAACTAATATTCAAAAATGAATCATTTAAGTTTGAAAAAGACAATAAATAACAAGTCTGCAATTAAAAATCAAAAGACATTAATTGAAATACAAAACTCCTTGGTTGAATTTCAACAATTAATTTGAAAAATATGATTTAAAATTTAAAAGGCATCAATTGAAATTCAAATTAAAAACATTAGTATTAAAAGAGCATCAAAAGAGAATCAAAATAATTACATCAATTGACAATCGAACCCCTTTCACTGCATTTTAAAGACGATCTGAAATTCTAAGCAATCAATAGGTGAAATTTTAAATTTATTAGAGCATCGATTATATTTCAAAAAAAATTACCAATTTAAATTCAAACGACACCAATTGCAATTCAAAACAAACTTGTGCACTTCATACGTGTTGAATTGAAATTGGAAAAAAAACATTAATTGAAGATTAGTTTTTTCAGTTACAAAATATCCGATATTTGGTGGTAACCTCGACTGGCCAATTATGCAACGACAAGTAGCAGTAGATGATTGCGAGATTCCCCGCATTTTAAATTTTGAACTAATTTCATATACACATTCGTTGGCAGTTTTTTAAATATTAAATAAAATAAATGGTTTCCCATTACATCCCATGAAGGGATAGGGGAGAGCTTCACACAATCACTGAGGTGTGTGCTTTCCAGTTTTGACTCCCTGATTGGGACCTACAGTTTTATACCAGTTCCGAACGGTTTTTTTAGAAGCTATTTCATGGCTTATTACTCGATAGTATCGCCGTCACTAAGCGAGATGGCCGTCGTCGAAAGAAGTGAAAGGTAGTCAGAGCACAAAAGCCGCGCACTCTACCCGTTGCACCACTAACGAGCACTGATCCCATATCCCACCATGGGATGTAATGGGAAAATATTTATTTAATCTTAGAAGGGATGAAACAGAGGAAATAATAACAACAGCAGCTGAAGCTTTAATTGGTTTCAAGAAGAAAGCACGCAGAGGGTGGATCTGCGCTGATACATGGAAACATATACTACTTATAAAGGGCTTTCCGATAAGGACTTGGCAACTTTTTTTAAATAAAACGCAAAAAAACTTTATGATCGACTTCCAATACCATCAAAACATTTATGAATGGAACTCGACTTCGTTCATATGGCCACCGCCGGCACGTCAGCAGCGTTCGATTCGTTGGACCCAATTTTCGCTGACTCGGACACACATTTCGGCCGTAACGGCCGGTATTTCGCGTTCGCTCTGAGTTATTCCAACGTCGTCGGTTTGTTGGCATAGGCCAAAGATTTAATGTAGCCCCAAAGAAAAAAGTCTAGAGGAGTTAAATCGCACGAACGAGGCGGCAAATTGACTGGTCCACTTCTTGAGATAACACGCTCACCAAACTTACTCTTCAATAAATCCATTGTAACGTGTGCTGTGTGGCTTGTGGAAACCAAATGTCGTCCAAGTTCATGTTTTCAATTCGGGCCAAAAATAATCAGTAATCATGGCGCAATAACGATCGCCATTCACAGTAACGTGACGATCGTTATTATCGACGAAAAAGTATGGCTCAAACACGCCGACGGCATGCAAACCGCACCAAACCGTTATTTTGTATGGATCGAGTGGTGGTTCATGAAGCACATGTGGATTTACACCAAACCAATAATGCATATTTTGGTTATTGACGAACCCATTGAGCCAAAATTGTGCTTCGTCACTGAAGATGATTTTGCGATGAAATTCATCACCTCCAGAGCCCAATCGGAGAACGGACGTCGCGCCAAATGGTCCATCGGCTTCAATTCTTGAGTCAGCTTGATCTTGTATGGGTGTAAACCAAGATCTTTACCCAAAATTCGCCATAAAGTGATCGTGCCGATGATTTGGATTGTTTGCTACGGACGCCTGAACGATATTTTCGTCATTTCGACCAACCCGTTGTCTCACTGGCACGGCAGCATCACACAATGAATATGCAGACTCAAATTTTTGCACTAGGCTTGTTATTGTTTGTCTACCAGGGCGAGAATAACGATCGAAAATTGGAGTTAACGCTCTTAAAGTTGCGGTCACCGACTCCGAATTTCAGTAGTACGTTTTTATAATTTGCATACGTTGTTCGTTCGTGTACTTTACCATGTTGAGTTTGCTGGCAAAAAGGAAAGTACCTGTTAGATGATCAGTGAAATAGTGCATTCACAAATTAAATTCAAAGTTGTCAAGTACCTATTGGAAAACCCGTTAGATGGGAAGGAAGCTAAAGCCTCCCTTAACTTCTGTATAACAATAGAGAATTATAAAAGAGCCGCTATGCCTCTCTCCGTGTTCTCTTGATGACGACGAGGTAGTAGGCCATTTCATCGAGTTCGAGTTGCTTTTGTAATTTACTCTTTGGTTGGACATAATACGGACAGAAATAAAAGGGAATGCGTATTTTCGTTCGATGCAAACAATATAAATATAATGTAGCTGCCATTGGTATCAATCAAACACTATTTAAACTTAGTTTTCTCTATGGTCTCTAATTGCCATGTCTTCTTTGGATTCTCATTCTACATCATTTCCCTAGTACCTTTTCGATCAGCTGTGCCATAGAAACCTCCCTGGTAGAACCCAATCTAGTAAGGTAATATATCAAAGCTTGCATAACCAACTGGACCGGAAGATAAAAAGAAGTGCCGAAGAGACAAACGGAAATGGGTCAATAATATCGCCCACGAAACGCAGGCAGCCGCCGAGACACACCACAGCAGAGACCTTATGCTACTTATGTATACGAACGTGTTTCGAGCTACAAAAGCACCAAGAAATAGCCAAGTAGAGTTTGTAGCAGACAAAGAACAACAACTCAATGTTATCATCATCCGCCGCTCCTGAGCAACCATTATGTACATGTGCTACGCGTAACGCAAACAACAATATCTCTACCAAACACCCGGTGTCACGGAAATATGTGAAGCCATAAAATCCGTAAACAACAATAAATATCCTGGACTGGACAGCTTATCTCCAGAGTTATTAAGATACCTGATACCTACCACCAACAGTTTTTGGCAAAATGAATTACTTTCCAAACAACTAGCCGAAGGAATCATTACCAATGTACCTAAGAAAGGAGAGCTAACAGAGCGAAGAATCTGGAGCGCCATAACATTACTCAGCATGATCAACAAGAGACTTGCTCACATACTAAATGGGAGAGCATCCGACGTGATCTCACCCGGACTCAGAAAAGATCAAGCCGGATTGCATTCCCAAATGTCTTGTGTCGACCATGTTAACAGCCTGATAACGCATTTCCACCGCCGTTTATCGCGGCCAGACTAGCGATAACCTTCTTCTCTAGTCTTTGCCGTTTACACAACCCAGTTTGACATTAAATTGACCTATCAGTTGGCCACTCCGTGCTTAGACAAACTCCGCGCCGAGACCAAATTATCGAAGACGGCGGCACAATGGACAAGTTAAGTTAGCGCCTATTGGTTGTGCCGGCTTTGTATAGATTTGCCAGATTGTATAAATTAAATTGGATTAGTGAGTCAGATCGGGCCAGTCGATAACATCGGCTCACAGTTTCAACCAATTAGAGCTAATTAAATGGTCGACGGCGAGTGCTTCAATAAGTTTTGGAGGCGGCGACGCGTAGGAAAATTTGCGATCGGCTTCCATCTGTCAAACAGTTGATATTTTGTGTATGTTTTTATTATGGTTGCATTATTTTAGTACCTTACAGTGTTGCATCAAAATATACAACAGTTTAAAATTAGGTTAAAAATTAAACTTCAGTTTCTACAGATTACAATTTTATGAGTAATCTTCTGGGTTACTGCGGGTTAACGGAGTTATCCTTTGAAACGTGTTAATCTTGGTCGGTGTAAATGCCGTATAAGAGTATTAGTAGAACAGTCGGTTGAATGGAGATCACCATAGTACTTAACATTTATCGAATTCGAGAAGGCACTAGAAACACTCAATCATAGTGCTCTGTCCTGTAATGGCGTACCTGTCAAGATAATATCCCTCATTCGAAGTTTATATGCCAACGCTACATGTCGAGTACTCCACGAAACCCTACTAAGTAATAGGATAATCGTCAAAGCCGACGTCCAGCAAGGGTGTGTGTTGTCGCCCTTCCCATCCAATTGTGTCCTGGGTCAAGTGATGAAAATAGCGACTACGAGGCGGTCCCGAAACTAGCCTACCTAGCAAAGAAAACACAAAAATGTTGCGAAAAAATTTTCGGTATTTTTCAACACAATCCGCTTTTAGCTCGATACACTCTTTCCAGCGACCTTCAATAGCTTCAATACCCTGTTTAGAGTAAGAACTGTCAAACGCCTTAACATAGCCATCAGCCGCATTCTCCACCTCTTCATTGTTGGCAAGGCTTTCACAACCGAGCCAATTTTTCTAGATTGGAAATAGAAAATAGTCCGAGGGAGCTAAATCAGGCGAATTAGGTGAGTCATGAAGCAATTCGAACCTTAATTCATTCATTTTGGCCATCGCAATAGATGTGTGATGTGGAGCATTGTGTCAATGAAACAACACGTTTTTTTTGGCCAAATGCGGCCTTATTCCACAATTTCATCACTTAAACGCTGCAATAAATTAACATTATATTCGCCATTGATGGTTTTTCCTTTCTGAGCATAATCAATAAAAATTATCCTATGCGCATCCCAAAAAACAGACGTCATGTCCTTGCCCGCAGATGGAACCGCCTTCGCCTTCTTTGGACACGATCCTCCCAATCCAGTCCACTGCTATGACTGTTACTTTGTCTCAGGTGTGAAGTGATGGAGCCATGTCTCATCCTTGGTTATAAATCGACGCAAAAATTTTGCTTTATTTCGGTGAAACATCGCCAAACACTCCACTGATGAAACCTCTTCACGACGCTGTTTTTGCTCTATTGAAAGCAAGCGCGTCACCAATCTTGCTCACAGCTTTCTCATCTTCAAATCTTCGGTCAATATGTATATCACTATTTGAAATACCTACCATTTCAGCTGGCTCACGCACCTTCAGCCGACGATCATCCAATACCATTTTGTGGATTTTCTTAATCATGTCTGGTGTGGACACCTCAATTGGTCGACCACTATGGTGTTCGTCTTAGCAGCTCGTACGGCATAGTTTAAGCCCTGCTACCCAATATCTTGCAGTCGTGAACGTAGGAGCAGACTCGCCAAGAGTAGAATCTATATCGGCTTTAATATTGCCTGGACTGAGAGCTTTCAAATGGAAATATTAAGCTACAAAACCGGGACCAAGTTTTTTAATGTTTACAAATTCATTGAGGTGATTTACTTTGGATGGCTCAAATAAAAATACCAAACAACGTGGCCCCTTCAAACTTAAAACATATGTTTTATAAGATGATCAAAATATTGTTTTACTGGCACCATCTACACGTCAGGTCGGCCAGTTTCCCACACTTTTACTGGTATGCAACCCATTTGATTTTTGGAACGAAGTTCCTTATCGCACGTTGCGGGATGGGGGCTAAATGAAACAACTTTTTTTTTAAACTATTATGCTACAACCCAGTATTATCAACTTGGTTTGTACTATTGCTTTGGTTTGTGTCTATACTAACATATGTCGAGAAGTTTCTTGTTTTATGATAAGTTTTATAGGTGGAGCCTGTAACCAATATTTAGTATATATTGTAGTTTAAAACCCAATAAAAAGTAAATTCAGAAAAGCCAAAGTGAAAGAAGTTTAAAAAAGAACATTTCCTTAAATAAGTGCCTTTTCTTAAAAAAAGTAAATTTCTCTAAAAAGCATACCTATTCATATTCTTAAACAAAGTACATTTTCTTAAAAAAACACCATACCTTAAAGAAGTACACAAAGTAGTTACAAAAACTAAATGTTCTTACAAAAAGTACCTTTCCTTAAAAAAAGTTTTTTTTAAATAAGTACCTTTTCTTAGAAAAGTACATATTCTTACAACAAATTGTCTTTCCTTAAAAAAAACTAAATTTTCTTTAAAGTTAAAATTTTAACTTTCCTTGAGGTAAGTACCTACTCTTAAAAATTTACCTATTCTTGAAAAAAGGACCAATTCTAAAAAAATTCACATTTCTTTAAAAAAAAACTTTTCTTCAATAAAATACCTTCTTTTTAAAAATTACATTTTCTTACAAAAATTCCTTTTCTTAAAAGTATCTTTTCTTAAAAGTAAAATAATACATTTTCTCTTCTATTTTTGAGATAAGTAGCCATTCTGAAAATAAGTACATTTTCTTAAAAAAATTACCTTTTCAGAAAAAGAGTACCACTTCTTTAAAAAGTACCTGCCTGTTCTTAAAAAAGTACATCTTTGTAAAAAAAACTCTTAAAAAAAATTTGTATGTATCTTTTCTTATAGATCCATTTAAATTATCGTATTTACGCCTTAGGCGTGTTTGAACTAACTGTGTCCCCTGACACCTCATGTATTATTAGATGTTATTGATGACTTTTCTTTAGAACTTTTGTTGGCCCTATTGTGCAAGAAAGGCATATTTTTACTCATACTACATCCAAGTCGCTGGAAGTGAGATAACATATATTCATGGTGCGCAATGTAGTCATCAGCCTTGTTATTCCCTTAGAAATTTTAAATAACCCATACAAACGACTCCCATGCATTCTTCTCAATTTGTGGCAGTGAACTGCCGAAATCAGAATAGTTCAACAACATTCACATTCATGGAGCACTGTTGTCAGTGTGCCACAAAAAATCCTTAACGATATGATGCTATTTGTGCAGTTTTTAATTCTCGCGTCAAATAGTTATAAAATGTAAATACCTTTTACTGCTCTACAAGCCACCAAGTTCGTCATTTTAATCAATCTAATGTTGGATGAACCCTATAATATTCTATAGATGTGTTTTGTTTCCACAATTCTAAATGATGAAAAAAAAAACTGCACAGCTTTGATCATCAGGACTGTGAATGTTATATTAAGGTACTGCTGACTCAAAGGAGGTATATTCACTTTAACCAGACCATATCCAAGTCCTTGTGTTGAGGACTCATTTCACGCTGACCTAGTATATTAAACGATTCACCTCTCATAGGGATGGGGGGGGTATAACATATTTCAATTTTTATATTTTCAATGCATAAATAAGTTTAATTGTAAATTCAAGGGATTCACTGCTCGAGTGCTATTAGTACTTGAATGAAATGCATGATCAGTGTAAATGTTTTCCAACAATTAATTGTAATTATTAATAAGTTTTGCATGGGAATGATTTCATGTTAATGAAAGGTCATGGATTCGGAAAATTAAAACAAGTAATCAAGCGGAAATTAAATATATCAAATTAAAGTGACAGCAACCAACAGATATATTACAACGCTCTAAAGGAATGCATAACTCCGAAGATATACACCAATGTATGAAAATATTTCACTAATTAAATGGAATTTTTCACTGCTTTATTCCTGCATTAAGAAATATTTATGTGGGCCAAAGTGAAACCGCCTTATTCATACAAAGTTACGAGAGGTCTGAGATACAGTTTATTATACAAAAACCGCCTCTTACAACATTTTATGAATTTGGCTGAAAATGTTTTTAAATTTAAGGTTGGAAGAATTGTCAAAATTTGTTTTTGAGTGACGTCATTGTGGTTGCGCATTGTGAAATACGGAAAATATAGCGGTTTCTTTATTTGTATGCATGCGTGTATTTGTAAAAGCGGTGTGCATATTCGTAGTGTTAGCCAAGGCCTTTCGTCACTTACCAAAATGTTTGGTCTATCTACAGGATTTACTGAAATACACTAAAAGAGATGTGGAGAAAATTTCCCTTTTCCATATAAATTGTAAAGTGCGCTTTAAATATTGGATTTAACATTTTCTTAAAAATGGTGGTCTAGCCCTTTTGGTCTTAAGCAATGAAACACAAAAGGCAATACCTCATGCCCTAGTGTATTCAAAAAACCGGTTTTTGAAAAATTTCGATTTTCGGTCACGCCGACATGCAAAACACGGTTAATTTAATTAATTTTATTACACAATGCTGACCAATGCATTTTATAAACATCTATTATTTTTAAGACAGTGTTTTTGAATTTTGAGATCGACTACCGAGTGCACAGCCATGAAAAAGCTTGTCAACATACCGATCGGAACCGGTGTAAAACTACAGGTCCCAAGGTGTGTAAGGCTATGCCGTCATGGGATGTAATTTGAAACTAAAGTGTAGGCCATGTAAAATTTTGGAAATTAATTTAGCTTTAAAAAAATACTAATAGAGACGCAGTACCTCATTGAACCAACCTAATTTGTCAGTACATTGTCGATTGTTTGGCCATCTATTTCGTGTTTTAAGGCCCCAATGGACTCGGGATTGTTTGCATAAAGCATGCCACAGACGTCATACATGCGCGTTCGATCGGTGTGAAGCTCTTACGCCACACATGTGATACCGGTCCACAAAACTTCATTTCGTATTTGTTTTTGGGGCGTGAAGATCATTCTCCGCTGATCCTCATACCACAAAATTTCACAACAAATGAGAAAAATCCACACACCACGCCACAGACTTCATACTTGTACAGCGAAAAATTAAAAAATTTCAATTTCTTATGGCGGCTACACACGTTACAACCGTTGTACAACCGGTTGTAAGAGAGTGTTGGGGCTTTTTGCTCCACACGCTGCAATCTTCGAACCAACCTTTGTTGAACCAATCTCATTTAGAAAATATTTGGCGTGAGCAAAGATGAACGCGGTCGTTGTCGCTTTACTTGTTGTAAATGAAATTTTTGGATTTTTGCATAAACGTCAATAAAACTTCGCATTTCCTCGTAGTATTTCATTTAAATTTGTTTTGATTTTGCTAATACAAGGGAATTTAAATTGAAGAGAACGATGTTACTCTCACAACAACAAAATTAAAGTGAACAAGAAACAAAGAGGTTGTGTGACATGCATACAGTTAGACAACGGTTGTACAACTGGCCTACACACGTTACAACACTTGTACAACCATCAAAATTTTGTACAACCGGTTATAGCGTGTGTAGCCTGCATTACGCTCAGTGTGCATACCGTTGGATCGGTGTCCATACCATACCACAGACTTCAAAAATTGCCTCGTTTCATACCGATCCGACGCGCATGTATGACATCTGTGGCATGCTGAACACTGATCTTTCATGGCGCTCCGGAAATAATAGTCTACATATATGGTTCAAATTGCAGCTTTTCGAACACAGTGTGCAAAAGTTCGATTGAGACGTTGGCTATATGGCACGTGCCGCCGTCCTGTTGAAACCATACTTCGTCCATGGCACCCTCTTCAACTTTTTGGAACAAAAACCTACTCAGCATGGCACGGTAACGCTCGACATTGTCGATAACAGCGGCTCCTTGCTCAGTTTCGAAAAATGCCAAAAACCGCATCAAACAGTCACTCGGTGTGGATGCATCGACTTCTCCTCGACAACGCACAGTGGTCCAAGACGCCAATCTAGCTGGAAAAAAGTAAATTTTTTTATGTTTCAAAGTTCACATAATTTGTTTGGTAAATGTTAGATATCTATCCACTGTTCATAACTGTATATCAGGTTTTTTTATTTTTTGCTTGTTTGCTTTGTTATGATGTTTTGAAAATGAACAATTGCATTATCACTGTTGTTATAGAAGCCCAGTTGATTGACAGCATCATATTTGAACTGATCGTAACATAAAACAAGAGCAAATTTTGTCTTTATTTTTTTTGCACTGCATTATGTCAGGTATGTTTAAGCTATATGATAAATAAATGTCGAATTTAAATGTTCTGTGTGCAAAATAATAGGTAAAAGGAAATATGTGTTTTGTGTAGTAAAAATTTAGCATTTTATGGTTTTTAGAGTAACTTTTAAATAGGATTCCCGTGGATTCCCGTGAAATGAATTGTGCCCTGTTGATCTGTGTAATGTCCACTTTTTATGGAAAAAAAATTAGCTGCAATTATTGACGGGAAAACTTTTTATATACATATACAGATAACATACCCATTACACGAAGAGAACTATACAATGTGTGGATTTCCGAAATGGAAGGCAAAAGGCTAGAAGCTGTCATTAGCTATTTTTTTGCTAAGAGTGGGTTACAGAAAACTAAACCAGAAGATTATTGTAATAAAGTTAAGTTGGCTGTACGGAGATTAACGTATTCAATCAATGACAGATGGATAAAAGCAAAAAGATCAAAGAAAACTTTTGAACACTCCAACAAAATTTGGTTAAATGGCGTATTTGGCCTTCCTTCTGAAAACGTGACTAAAATTCCAGAGGATTTAGGGTTTCAACCGTCAACGTCAAATTTTGGTAGACCTCGATCAGATTTTTCAGGTAAATCTGAAAGAGGAAAGCGTTTGGAAGTGTCGGCTTTAGTTAGTGGATGTTCACCTGACAAACTAGCTTTCGCTGCTGGCGTTAGCCTTTATAAATCTGGCAAGAGGAATGCTGCAGCGATTTTAAAGAACATAATTGACTCTCCAACGAGAGCAACAAAAATTAAAAAATTTGCTAATGCACAATCTAAGGAACCAGTACCATATACAGATGAAGAAGCATTACGTCTGTTTATCGATGGAAAATATACAAAAGCAAGTTATAATGCGATGCGTACTGGTGCTAAGATCCGTAACGCGGATATATACCCATCTTATCATAGAATTTTGGAAGCTAAAAAAAAGTGCTACCCAAGTAATGGAATAAAGGTATCCGATGTAATAGCAGAAGTGCCTCTGCAGGACTTAGTTGATCACACTGCATGTAGAATTGTGAAGTTACAAAAAGAGGTCATAGAGCAATTTAATTATACGGAATTGACTTTGATTTATAAATGGGGATGTGACGGTAGCAGTGGGCACTCAACCTATAAGCAAAACTTTAGTTCAAATGATTCCCGTAAAACAGATCAATATTTGTTTGCAATTTGCTTGGTACCTTTGCAGCTAAAGGACGATAACCACATCATATGGGAAAACCCACGTCCATCATCTACACGTTTTTGCAGGCCAATTAAACTGATTTTTGAAAAGGAAACAAAATCTTTGATTCAAGATGAAACTAATTTCATAAAAAATCAAATTAATGCAATAGTGTCAACAGTTTGTAACACTGAAGATAAAACAGTTACTGTTAAACATGTGTTTTATTTAACAATGATTGATGGCAAGGTTTTCTCAATTCTAAGCGATTCCTCTACTCAAACATGTGGTATTTGTGGAGCAACGCCAACTACTATGAATAAACTGCACGAAATTAAAGCCTTGAATGTAAGGGCCAATCTTTACGAATATGGTTTATCGACATTGCATGCGTGGATAAGGTGCCTGGAATGTGTATTGCATATATCTTACAAAAGTGATATTAAAAAATGGCAAGCTCGTAGTGAGTCCGATAAAGCTTCACAGAAGAAAAGAAAAGAAGAAATAATTAGCGCTCTGAAATCGGAAATGAATTTATTAATTGATATTCCTAAGCCGGGAGAAGGAAACACAAATGACGGTAATACCGCTAGAAAATTTTTTCAACAACCCTCCTTAGCTTCTCAAATAACAGGAGTAAATGAAACTTTAATAAAAAGACTAGGAATAATTTTGAGAACTATGTCATCTGGTTATGCAATTAATGTGGAAGCATTCCGTAAATATGCAATGGAAACTGCGGAACTATACGTAGAACTCTATGAATGGTACTATATGCCATCGAGTGTACACAAAATTTTGATCCACGGCGCAGACATAATTCAAAATGCGGCACTACCGATAGGAATGATGTCGGAGGAAGCACTAGAGTCTCGAAACAAAGATTTTAGATTTATTCGCGAACATCACACTAGAAAAATGTCACGAGAGAACACAATGGAAGATCTTTTCAATTATTTGCTTCTGTCATCAGATCCTTTAATTTCATCTTTCTCAACAAAGCCATTTCGTAGCTCTCGAAATGAAGACCTATTAGACGATGAAGTCATTTCGTTACTTTTAGATCCTTTCATACAAGAAGATGTAGAATAATTTAAATAAATGATTATTATTTGAAGTATATATTTATATTCTTATGTTGTTTTGTATATTAGTGCAATATATCTATTCGAATCTAGTGGGGTACCCAGGGAGCATATTGGTGGTGGGAATTTGTTACAGTCGAACTCCTCTATAACGAACTCCCTTATAGAGAAAACTCCCCTATAACGTAATTTTTTTATCTTTTATCTTAAAAAGAGATGCCCGAAACCTCCGTTCGAGTCGTCCTTGAAAATATTGCCAAAATAGGTACTCTTAAAAATGTCATAAAAATTGCCACGCCCATTTTACCTACAACGCCCATTTTTTGTACAAAGAATGCTTTCAATAAGAAATACATAATTCCAAAATTTCATACTTCTAGCTGCTTCCGAAGAGAAGTTGTGACTTTTTTCCAGCTAGATTGGCGTCTTGGACCACTGTGCAACGTGTGGATTTTTTTAAATGCGACAATATTGTTTATTAACGTAGCCCCGAGAAGAAAATGAACTTCATCGGAATAGATGATTTTCCAGTTAGAAATTCTCATTATCAGCCAAGCGATCTTCAGCCCACTCAGCGAAGGGAAAACGCATCGGATGGCCACGAGGCTTCGGTAATTGGACTATTTCGACTTTATAAGCCTGTCGTTATGCAAAATTCTGCACAAAGAAGTGCGAGAAATGATCAGTTGCTGTAAACGGCGGCGAGGTGATGTTGATGTCTGTTCGAGCACACTTTCAGCTACAGCAGCAATATTTTCCACTGGACGAGCACACGAGTTTTTTGTTCAATATGTACCCGGTTTAACAAGTTCAATTCACAAATTGATCCACAACCGGCGTTGATGGACTCAATTTCTATCGAATTTATTTCGTAGATTTCTTACAGTTTGCGATGAATGCTCAGAACTTTGGATGAAAGTTTCTAATATTTCACAATTTCACAAAGCGTAAAGCGACCCATTTCGTAAATTTCTAACCTCTAACTAATTATCTGCTACTAGATAACTGTCAAATTGACCATCTGCTTCGAAATAACGGGAGATCAAATTCCAAATGTTACATGGGTACTTTTTGGGTACAACTTTAAAATATTGTCGGAAAACACTAAATTAAATTTTTCGAAAACTCACCTAATTACCGAGATATCGAAAGTTAACATTTATAAAGGTTCAATTAATTTGGAACGTACATAAAATTTAAAAATTAGAAATGTTAATTTTGTTTTATACAACCCGAGTTTCACATATTCTATAGTTGTAATTGAGAGCGGCCATATGGTAGTTTTAGGAATATTCTCCTCTGCGGAGGGTCCTACACCAGCTTTGCTGCTTCGGAATAGGGTTTTTACTATAATAAAGCTTCCTGCATTGAGTTTTTAGGGGTTTCCTTCTTCCCTGCTAAGGGTTCAAAGCCGATTTTGCTGCTTCGGAGTAAACCTTTTGTGTAATAAATATTTAAAGTAAATAGCGATGCATGCAAATTTCACGCGCGATTTTTAAAAGAAAATTTAAAATTTTTTTTCAAATCTGCAAAATTTGTAGCATTGAGGTAGGTTTATTCACTCACTTTAAGTTGAGTACCCACACTAAGCGTTTGGAGGCTTCCGATTCTCAAAACCGAGATGACGGACCACAAAACTAAAGGCATCATTAAATTTGTGAAGAAAATGCCTTTCATTTCAGTACGACTCACCATAACTGAGTTATATTAAATGTTAAATTTTATGTTAAATATTGAATAAAATGTTAAATGTTAAATTGTTTTAATTTTGAGGCAAATTTTGATATTTTTCGAGCATTTTTAGGTGCACATTGTTCAACAATAAGCATGAAAACCCCATCCCTAGTAATAAGCATTTGTTAGGCAAAGGTATTGCCAGATTGAAAATTTATGAATTTCAATTGTTTTCGACAAACACAAAAGCTCTTCATAATGTATCTTTTAGTTTTGGTAACAATGGCATCTATTTTTAAAACAAAAAAGCTTTACAGCCTGTTTCTCAATCTCAATCGAAAGCTTTCGTTCATGTTCTAGGCGAAAGAAAGTTGATTTGGGTTTCAAATCTTGTCGTTTCAAGTCGAATGAAAACATAAAACTTGTCAGTTCAAATTTTGGCTTCTCTATTTCGAACGAGCTGTCACTTGCGAACAAACATGAGTGGGCGAACGAAAATTTCGACCTAGATAAACCCAATTTGGTCGAATTTGAGTGACTGAGTTTCTTTCGCTTAGCTTTTCATTCGAGATTGAGAAACAGGCTATTAATCTTGTCACACCCATTCCAGAATAGGTTATTGATATGCCAATGACAAGAATTCAATGACAAGAAACTTATGAATGACGACTGTCATGAATTCGAGAATAGAAATTTAACTGAAATTAAATTTATTTCTTTGAAAGCTAAGATTTGGCAAAAAAATAAATTAAACACAAAAACCTCGAATAAGCCGGCAGTAAGAAACTGGTTCGACCAGTTGTCCGAAAGCGCTAATTTCGGACCGGCTTTCGGTTTTTGACTACTCTAGTTGTCAATCTCCACTTTACTATTGCAACTGTAGGGCGTTAGGAGGTCGACTGGTTGATAGGCGCTATATCTTTCGTTGAACACGACCGATCTTAATGAAAATTATTAGGTTTGTTTCTTTACTTTACCGCGGGCCCCCAAACTTACCCAAACGCGTTTCTTTACTCACAAATTGGGCAAATGAGAACGATTTTTTGTTGCTCTTAACGCCAAAATGCGTTTCACTTTTTGCCGAACTTACCCAGACATTTTCTTCGGATAAGTTTGGGCAAAGTGCAAAACAATCAGCTGTTCGAAACATCAACATAAAAACATATATATTATTTGTGAAAAAAATAAAACAAGTGAAAAAATTTATTGAATTTACAATTTTATTAATTTGAGAAGTGATTGCTTTGAGAGTGCTTATTTAAAGAAGATGGAAAGTGTGCAAAGACCCCTTTCACACTCGGCAAGTTACTTGCGCAAGTCTCTTGCCCAAGTCTTGGTTTGTTGATGACAGAGGTAAGGTCGGGATAGGGGAATAAATTTTGAGTACAGACTTGCTTGTACTACTCGGAAAGTTGAAAAACTGACTTGCGCAAGTAACTTGCCGAGTGTGAAAGGGGTCAAATGAACAGTGAAAATGAACATGATATGCAAAATTTGTTGTCAAGCATATGTTTCGTGTTTTGACATTTGTTTTCGAGCTAGAAAAGTGGTTTTTTGGGTTTCTTTACTTTTGGGTAATATTGAGTATTTGAGGGAGCATTTTGTATTTACTCTCTTTTAACCGAACTTTACCCAAAAAATAAAGCAACAAAGCTATTATAAATAAATATTTCCCCACTACTGGCGATGAAGAGAGCTTCTCACAGTTACTGAGCTGTACGCTTTCCCGTTTTCACTCACTGATTGGATCCTACAGTTTTGCATTGGTTCTGAACGGTT
This sequence comes from Phaonia tiefii, assembly GCA_963931995.1. Taxonomy (NCBI): domain Eukaryota; kingdom Metazoa; phylum Arthropoda; class Insecta; order Diptera; family Muscidae; genus Phaonia; species Phaonia tiefii. The sequence continues at coordinate 175,734,607 of OZ008367.1, read as the reverse complement.
TATTGGTGCCGTCACCAAGCGAGGTGGCCGTCTTCGAAAGAAGTGTAAGGTTGTCAGAGCAGGGATCGAACCCACGTGAAAACATTTTAAGTGAAAATCGAACAAAATACATGACTTATTCTGATGACTATTTCTGATTTTGAATTTGAAATATTTTTATTTTTTTAATTCCAAGTTAAGCAAATCAATTCCAAGTAAATCATTCTAATCATTTCATCATCTTAACCCAATGTTAATTAATTTTTTAAAAAAAATCCTCGTTTTCCTGTTCCAAATGCTCAATCAGAATTAGAGCAATAGCTTTCCATTTTAATTGGAAAGAGAATTGAAGTTTCACAATGATTAATTAAGATAGAAAAACTCTCTTGTGTTGCCATTATACCAAACATGATGTATGATCATATTTGTATTCAATCATTACACAATCTGGTATCATGGTATTTTTGGATTAACCAGAGAGCAAAAGTCACAGTATCGTCATATCAGCAAAATTGTGCTACGTCCTGTGGTTTAAACACTAGAATTATTGCAATGACTTAATTGACATGTTCACTATATTTCTTTGTTAATAAATATTTACGCTTGGCGGTGTGAAACATCAACCGAATACAAATTAGTGGCTGTCATTGTTATTAATACGATAGTCAATATGGTTTAATTCATTAGACCGCCTCAATTGGTGGTAAACTCAGCTATTGTTTTACTACACAGATGGTATTTAACAGTTACAATACATTATACTATCGCGTCTAAAGCACATAAGTATTTTCAATGATACAATAAACGGAGTGAGTACGAGAAGTTTATAATGCTTGATGGAATTTTTTTAATCAATTATTTCAAAACTTTACTACGCAGGGTTTCTTGTACTTAGTAGCGATGGTATGCGACGTGGGGCCAACTAATCGCAAAATATTCACTTAGTGAACAATATATTTGATATGCTAAACTCAACTATGAACTATTATGCGTATCCAGGGAAGGTACTGTTGTCATTATTGCTAATGTTATGAGCTAATTTCAATCCCTTTAGGAACCACTTGGTATGTCTTTCGCGGATCAGCAACGGACCCTGGACTGTATGAACCATGATACATATACAAGGTAGTAGCATTAGCATTGTTGTAATTTCCATACCCAGTTATTGTCAAAATCAGCTAATAAAAATGTACACATACATGTGCAATTGTGAATCTACCCAGCGGCGGAAATCAGGAGCTGGAAGGCCTGAAATCATGACCCAGAAGGCATTATATAGAATACGGCAGGCCTTCCCTACACATTACCTCCTCCTTTCTTTTTAACATTGCCTGAGATTGGGAGGCAAGGCATTTCATCACTCTCTACTAGAAGGCCTTATGATGGCCTGGCAAAAGAGTAGTTTTAGAAGGACATAGGTAAAAATAAAAAATTATATATGCAAATTTGTTTCATATTTCAGATTTATACTTTAACGAATTATAATTCTTACAAATTAATTTTTTTTAAATTCTGCAACCACAGGAATCGAACACACGACCTTAGAACTTACAGTCGGAAGCTTTATCTACTGGACTATCGAATGTTATGATTTTGCAACGACGAATTGCGAACATGTGGAAAGACAGGTTTTCATGAACAACAGCGTCTTCTGGCATTCTTTTAAAAGGCCTGTGGAAGCCTTATAAACTCATGCCTTTCGCAGGCTTTATTAAAGTGGGCATTACCAAAGAAGGATTCCGCATGCCTTATTCGTGATAGGCCTCGCAAATTCCGCCGCTGCGTAGGTAGATGAAGTCAAAAGAGAACGCACTCACACAAACAACTTTGACATTTACTGGGTACGATGAAATGCAAACAAAGGAATTATTTATTTGTATCATGGTATGAACGCATTGTTGTCATCGCCTATAATCCCGTACAAGAGAAGTTTGGAATGGTTCCGGAAAGGCGTCATAATGACCAATACCAATATAAATATGACTTATGATGAATTTCATGTAAAAATCGAGATGCATTGAACCCAACCCCCTCAGATATCGATGAAATTTTGTTTATAGCTAAATTTGATCAATACAAACAAACCCTCATTTTTAAAAATGACTGTTTTGCGATTTTTTGGGCATGGCACAGTGGGAAAGTTTTCGAAAAAACGCGAAAATGGTCGGAAAGAGCTCCATTTGAACTACAATAACTCAGAATCGGCTGAACCGATTTCCATGATGTTGGTATGATTAAAAAGATATTTTAACAGGCTTTATGAAACGTGTCATAAAGCCTGTTAAAATATGTTTTGAATGATACCAAGATCATGGAAATCGGTTCAGCCGATTCTGAGTTATTGTAGTTCAAATCGAGCTCTTTTCGACCATTTTCGCGTTTTTTCGAAAACTTTCCCACTGTGCCACGCCCAAAAATCGCAAAACAGTCATTTCTAAAAATGAGGGTTTGTTTGTATTGATCAAATTTAGCTATAAACAAAATTTCATCGATATCTGAGGGGGTTGGGTTCAAAATTTCAGTTTTATCTCGGTTTTTAAATGAAATTCATCTTATATACTCACAGACCGACTAAACCAAGATATTCGGGCATGTGATGAAAATCGATCGTGTTAAAATCGAGTAAGATTTGATTATTTGATGAATTTTATTGACATAATTCTTTATATTGGGGACCAACTATTCTATATTTACATTGGTTAATGGCACAAAAAGGGGAATAAATTAATTGATGCCCATTTTTTACACAAAAGACATCATTATTATGTCACATCGTATTCGATTTCAATCACATTATGTACATTTACTTGAACATTAAGAACAGGTGGCTTGGACGATCATCCGTCACCAAAAAAATTTAAATACAGGTCACGAAAGTACATCTTGGGTATACTTGTTTTAAACAATAAACGTTTTTCTCCCCAATAAACTAAATAACATTTCATACTTATTTTCAATTCTGTGGCCGCGCGGAAAAATCAGGTAACTCCATTTTTTTATAAAATGGAAAAACCATGAAAAGTGGAATGTTTTTTTTTTGATTTCCTATCATTCTAACAGAGCGAAATTTTAATAATGCATATCATTTCCAAGTTATTTAGAAACTAAAAATAGCGTAAATGATACAGTTTGTGAAATAACAAGGCGTTTACGGAAAAACGAGATAACTCCACAAATTTTTCAATTTAAGTAGAAAATTCAACCGAAATTCAAGTAAAATTTATGTGTATCATATATAGACAAGTAGTATTCTTTAATATTGTTCAATAATATTCTTTTTCTTCTGCTGCCACCTTGTCAATTTCCGCATAATTAAACTTTCATCATTCAATCGACGATTAACACTTTTGTTCGGTTTCATAATCCTGGCGTTTAGTTTTTTGGTCACGCTTTTGTTCGGTTTCATAATCCTGGCGTTTAGTTTTTTGGTCACGCTTCGCCTCTGGATCTTCCTGGTTGGTTGCTGGCCGCGCTTTCGTCCAAATATCGTAGGGAATCCAGATGCTCAAGGTCAGCATCTATATTCACCTCAGTAGCCTTGTATATTTGGGGTAGTTTTTCGACAAAGTCGCACTTCCTCACGGAAAAGTGGTAACAAGCTGACTAAATCTTTTTTCTTTTCTTTCGTGTTGGAAGAGTATTGTGATTACTTTGAAATAGGTAATCATCTAAATTTGCATCAGGTTTTCCCGGAGGTTCAGTGTGAAAAAGGCATCTTCTTCAGAAAGGGTATTTTATATCTAATAATACCCTGTTCTTCCTTGGTGTACCCGAACCACTTTACATCGCTGATTTTGAAGGGTGCGTTTTCCTGGCAACGTTTTTGGGACAATCAAAGTGCCTTTGTAGAGTTTGTCGTAACTGTAAATTGATGACTGGTTCAAGACAACAACTTGAAAAGGCTTGGAAGCCTTTGCATCGCATACAAACTGGTACCAGTCTTCTGGCCAGTGAATTTCTTTGTTTGTCATTTTTTTTTTGGCTCCTTGGATCACTGAATGATCGGTGTCACATTCCATGCGTGTGCCCAGGCTCCAAAAATTGTGATCAACCATTTTCAACGTTGGGTGGTTTGCGACGCTTATGGTTAACATACCCATCATAGTTTTGTTTTTGTTCTGTCCAAAGCACGAATCGGAATACAGAATAACATGTTCCACACACAGAGTTCCGAGAAATTTATAAATGCAAGAAGTTATTTCGTGTTGATAACTAAATTGTTAGTTGTATGGGCTTTTTGGTAATTTCAGTATACTTACTTACTTATCCGGTCTCGGACAACCCCGGGGGGTCAGGGACCTTACAAAACGAAGATAACATATTACGCCAACCAGTTCGATCTTTTGCTTTATCTCTCCAGTTGGCAATACCAAGTGTACGCAGGGATTCGTCAACCTGATCCCTCCAGCGGAGTCTTGGTCTTCCTATTTTTCGTCTTCCTTCGAGTTCGGTTTCGAAAACCCTTCGCGCTGGTTCATCTTCATCCATTCTACTGACATGGCCTAGCCAGCGCAATCGCGTTATCCGCTTAACTATGTCAATGTCAGGATAAAGCTCATACAGCTCATGATTCATGCGTCGCCGATACTCGCCGTTGTGCACTATAGGGCCATAAACTACTCTTTAAAAAGATATTTTAACAGGCTTTATGAAACGTGTCATAAAGCCTGTTAAAATATGTTTTGAATGATACCAAGATCATGGAAATCGGTTCAGCCGATTCTGAGTTATTGTAGTTCAAATCGAGCTCTTTTCGACCATTTTCGCGTTTTTTCGAAAACTTTCCCACTGTGCCACGCCCAAAAATCGCAAAACAGTCATTTCTAAAAATGAGGGTTTGTTTGTATTGATCAAATTTAGCTATAAACAAAATTTCATCGATATCTGAGGGGGTTGGGTTCAAAATTTCAGTTTTATCTCGGTTTTTAAATGAAATTCATCTTATATACTCACAGACCGACTAAACCAAGATATTCGGGCATGTGATGAAAATCGATCGTGTTAAAATCGAGTAAGATTTGATTATTTGATGAATTTTATTGACATAATTCTTTATATTGGGGACCAACTATTCTATATTTACATTGGTTAATGGCACAAAAAGGGGAATAAATTAATTGATGCCCATTTTTTACACAAAAGACATCATTATTATGTCACATCGTATTCGATTTCAATCACATTATGTACATTTACTTGAACATTAAGAACAGGTGGCTTGGACGATCATCCGTCACCAAAAAAATTTAAATACAGGTCACGAAAGTACATCTTGGGTATACTTGTTTTAAACAATAAACGTTTTTCTCCCCAATAAACTAAATAACATTTCATACTTATTTTCAATTCTGTGGCCGCGCGGAAAAATCAGGTAACTCCATTTTTTTATAAAATGGAAAAACCATGAAAAGTGGAATGTTTTTTTTTTGATTTCCTATCATTCTAACAGAGCGAAATTTTAATAATGCATATCATTTCCAAGTTATTTAGAAACTAAAAATAGCGTAAATGATACAGTTTGTGAAATAACAAGGCGTTTACGGAAAAACGAGATAACTCCACAAATTTTTCAATTTAAGTAGAAAATTCAACCGAAATTCAAGTAAAATTTATGTGTATCATATATAGACAAGTAGTATTCTTTAATATTGTTCAATAATATTCTTTTTCTTCTGCTGCCACCTTGTCAATTTCCGCATAATTAAACTTTCATCATTCAATCGACGATTAACACTTTTGTTCGGTTTCATAATCCTGGCGTTTAGTTTTTTGGTCACGCTTTTGTTCGGTTTCATAATCCTGGCGTTTAGTTTTTTGGTCACGCTTCGCCTCTGGATCTTCCTGGTTGGTTGCTGGCCGCGCTTTCGTCCAAATATCGTAGGGAATCCAGATGCTCAAGGTCAGCATCTATATTCACCTCAGTAGCCTTGTATATTTGGGGTAGTTTTTCGACAAAGTCGCACTTCCTCACGGAAAAGTGGTAACAAGCTGACTAAATCTTTTTTCTTTTCTTTCGTGTTGGAAGAGTATTGTGATTACTTTGAAATAGGTAATCATCTAAATTTGCATCAGGTTTTCCCGGAGGTTCAGTGTGAAAAAGGCATCTTCTTCAGAAAGGGTATTTTATATCTAATAATACCCTGTTCTTCCTTGGTGTACCCGAACCACTTTACATCGCTGATTTTGAAGGGTGCGTTTTCCTGGCAACGTTTTTGGGACAATCAAAGTGCCTTTGTAGAGTTTGTCGTAACTGTAAATTGATGACTGGTTCAAGACAACAACTTGAAAAGGCTTGGAAGCCTTTGCATCGCATACAAACTGGTACCAGTCTTCTGGCCAGTGAATTTCTTTGTTTGTCATTTTTTTTTTGGCTCCTTGGATCACTGAATGATCGGTGTCACATTCCATGCGTGTGCCCAGGCTCCAAAAATTGTGATCAACCATTTTCAACGTTGGGTGGTTTGCGACGCTTATGGTTAACATACCCATCATAGTTTTGTTTTTGTTCTGTCCAAAGCACGAATCGGAATACAGAATAACATGTTCCACACACAGAGTTCCGAGAAATTTATAAATGCAAGAAGTTATTTCGTGTTGATAACTAAATTGTTAGTTGTATGGGCTTTTTGGTAATTTCAGTATACTTACTTACTTATCCGGTCTCGGACAACCCCGGGGGGTCAGGGACCTTACAAAACGAAGATAACATATTACGCCAACCAGTTCGATCTTTTGCTTTATCTCTCCAGTTGGCAATACCAAGTGTACGCAGGGATTCGTCAACCTGATCCCTCCAGCGGAGTCTTGGTCTTCCTATTTTTCGTCTTCCTTCGAGTTCGGTTTCGAAAACCCTTCGCGCTGGTTCATCTTCATCCATTCTACTGACATGGCCTAGCCAGCGCAATCGCGTTATCCGCTTAACTATGTCAATGTCAGGATAAAGCTCATACAGCTCATGATTCATGCGTCGCCGATACTCGCCGTTGTGCACTATAGGGCCATAAATTTTTCGGAGTATTTTTCTCTCGAAGACTCCTACAGATGTTTCGTCTGCTTGCGATAGGACCCAGGATTCTGCGCCATAAAGCAAGACAGGTGGAATGAGAGTCTGGTACAGCTGGACTTTTGTTACTCGAGAGAGGGCTTTATCTCTAAAGTGCTTGCTTAGCCCAAAATAACATCTATTCGCAAGCACAATTCTCCGTTTGATCTCAAGACTGACGTTGTTGTTTTTGTTCACGGCAGATCCGAGGTATATAAATTCGTCCACTACCTCGAAGTTATAACGGTTATCAACGTTCACGCTTTGGTCTAATCGCATGGAGGCCCTGTTCGTTGAAACCATTCATTTTGTCTTGTCCTCATTTACCGTCAGACCCACTTTTGGTGACTCCTTCTCAATTCTCGAAAAAACCGCAGTAACTTCTCTAATTGTGCGCCCAATGATATCTATATCATCAGCATACGCGAGCAGCATGTGACTTTTACTGCTGATGGTTTTATTCATATTGACTGCAGCTTTTCTCATAATGATCTCCATTAAGATGTTAAAGAGATCGCACGACAGGGTGTCGCCTTGCCTGAGGCCTCGCTTAGTTTCGAAAGGTTCGGTAAGATCCTTACCAACTTTCACTGCGGATTTGGTGTTCGTCAAGGTCATCCTGCAAAGGCGTATGAGTTTTGCAGGAATACCAAGCTCAGACATTGCTTCATAGAGTTTCTCCCGTATCGGACTATCGAAGGCTGCTTTATAATCGATAAATAGATGATAGGTGTCGATTTGTTTTTCGTGTGTCTTCTCCAGGATTTGGCGTGAACATCTGGTCAGTTGTCGATTTTCCAGGCCTAAAGCCACACTGGTATTGTCCAATCAGGTCAGCGATAATTGGTTTTAGTCTTTCGCACATTATACTTGATAGAACCTTATATGCTATGGATAAAAGGTTTATTCCACGGTAGTTGGCACAAATACTCGGGTCACCTTTTTTAAATATAGGACATAGTACACTGAGACTCCAATCGCCGGGCATGCATTCATCTAACAAAATTTTGCTAATGAGCTGATGCATGCACCTTATCAGCTCATCGCCGCCAGCCTTAAACAGCTCCGCCGGTAATCCATCGGCTCCTGCGGCTTTGTTGTTCTTAAGCCGGGCAATAGCTGTTCTGACCTCGTCTTGGTTAGGAGGGGGGCAATCGACGTCGTCGTCCATATTGTGATCGATTGTCCCATCGTCATCGGATATCTCAGGTACTAGTAGCGCGGAGAAATGCTCTCTCCATATTCCCAACATGCTCTGCACATCTGCGACGAGATTTCCGTCCTTGTCTTTACAGAAGGGGGGCCCTGAACCATGTCCATTAGTTCCGTTTTTAACTTTTTGGTAGAATTTTCGGGCTTCGTTCTTCCTTCTGTATGTCTCAATTTTCTCACTCTCGCGTTTTCTCCACTGCCGTTTCTTACGCCTAAAGAGACGGTTTACCTCCTTTCTCTTCTCCCTATACCGCTCAGTTGCAGCTCGCGTTGCAATTGACTGAAGCATTACCATACGTGCAGCGTTCTTTTCGTCATTTGCTATGCGACACTCTTCATCGTTCCACGGTTTATTGCGAAGCGGTTTTTCGAAACCAAGTACGGTTGTTGCGGCAGTTTTTATAGAGTCGGAAATGGGTTTCCTCTGCGCATCAGGATCGTCATCGGGAGGGGGTGGGTTCTGTGCCAAAAGTTGCGAGAGCTTCCTTGAGTAGGCTGTGGCTACCTCTGGTAATTGCAGCTTTCCGATGTCCAGCTTCCTCTGCGTCTGGTTTCGTACGATTTTCGCTCTACTTAATCTTGTGCGAACCTTTGCTGCTACCAGGTAGTGATCAGAATCGATGTTAGCTCCTCTGATCACTCGTACGTCCATTACACTGGATGAGTGCCTTCCATCAATTACCACGTGATCAATTTGGTTCATAGTTCTTTGATCAGGGGGTACCCAAGTAGCCTTGTGGATATCTGTTTATGTTTTCTGTTTCGTTTTTGTATTTTCACTGCCATTATGAACGGTGGCGGGAGGCAAACCCAGCCCACCGGGTTTTTGCATTTTACCTACTGCCAGGATATTTGATTGCAGCCGCCCATTATGGATCAGACGCTGACCAGGATGCGATAGGTTGAACCTGGATTTTCTTCTTTTAGTTTCTATCCGCCGTTGACCCGTATGTTTGGCTCATCCGCCTTCTAAGGACAAAAGAATATGCCCGATTGTTTGATGAGCTTCAGTGACATCAGTCACCTACTAAACCTGATTTGATGCTCATTTGTTTCGCCTTCTCACTCTAGCTAGCTAACGGAGGTTTCCGAAAAGCCATTGCCCAGGACATACTGCGTGGAAGTAGTGAGCTGCTTGGACTGCCCAATGAAGGAATCATTTCTGGCCACTCCCAAGTGAATGGCAATCAGAAACTTTCCACCTCCACGGACAGTCCCATGTCCAGTCCCAATTCAGTATATTGACAATAAAACAAATTAATTCCATATTTTTCCCGACGTTTCGTTGTTTATATATTTCGTGGAATATTATTTATGGTTTCGAGTGTTTTCAGTTTAACTTACTGTTATATTACATTGACTGGATTTTCATTTGGAATAACAAAAATTAAATAAAATAATTAAATAACATAAAGGACGAGTAGAATTGTTTAACTTGTACAATTATGGACGTGCACCACTTAAGCCTAATATCACGGAACTAACTAAAGATTCATTGAGCTGATGCAGCCGACGTCCTCTTTTTTGTTCATTGTCCTTGCTTGTTGTTGTTGTATCCGCAGATTCTCTAATGTGTATCTCGTATTAGTTCGTTTTTCCTTGTCCAATATTCGTCCATTTTCAAAGTCAGAGTTGTGTTTTTTGCACGGCATGCGTTGCGCCAATGCAGTTATTTGCCTTTCCTTTCTTATATCCGACTCAGGTTCTGAGAGCCTTGTGCTCAAAACTCGCTTTGTGGAACCTATATACAGGGTGATTCAAGAAGTTCCGGACAAATTTCTCCAGCGTATTCCTTGGCTCATTTCATGAAGAAAAGTTCACTAGGACCATGTCCGAAAATGCAAGGGTGCGAAATGGCAGCGGGTTCAAAATTTTCGGATTGGCGATCGGAGGGTAGTAGGGTAAAGTTGCTAATTTCTGAGCCAGTGGTCGGATCTTGGAAAGGTCTTTAAGAAGCCTTTCAGAATCAATAAAAAAAAGTTGAAAAAAGTCAAATCTCCGAGATACAGACCTTTCGGAAGCCCTAAGGTCTTATCGTTACAAAGTTATGACCATTTTACTAAAATGCAAAAATGTTTTTTTCCCTCGACGTTGTATTGGTCGAGCTGGACCAATCGTAAGTTACCTGCCATCTGGCTGAACAAATTGAGGTTATGTGAATTTTTTTCCCCATTTTTTTCCGAAAGCTCTGTATCTCGGCGATTTGACTTTTTTCTGCTTTTTTTTATTGATTCTGAAAATTTCAATAAAATAAAATTTTAAACGTGTTAATTTACAAAAACAAATAATTTTTGCATTTCAGTAAAATGGTCATAACTTTAGAACGGTAAGACCTCTGGGCTTCGTTTAGGTCATTTTGGAAAGGTAAGAGGTATGGCTATCTTTCAACAGAAAAATAAGTTACCTGCCATCTGGCTGAGCAAATTGAGGTTATGTGAATTTTTTTTCCTTTTTTTCCGAAAGCTCTGTATCTCGATACTTCATTCCGAAAGGCCTCTTAAAGACCTTTCCAACAAGCCCAAAAAAAAAACAAGCCCGACCACTGGCTCAGAAGTTAGCAACTTTATCCAACAACCCTCCGATCGCTAATCCGAAAATTTTTAACCCGCTGCCATTTCGCACCCTTGCATTTTCGGACATGGTCCTGTGGACTTTTCTTCATGAAATGAGCCAAGAAATACGCTGGAGAAATTTGTCCGGAACTTCCTGAATCACCCTGTAGTTTCGTTGTCACTACCCTTACATGCGATTTGATATACTAGGTCACGTTGGTGTCGTATATCTATTTTGCTCTTAACCTTGCTAAATACTGATCGAAGTGTAGAATTTGGTTTATGGGCGTATATCGTGTTTACTTTCGGTATTGTCTCCCTTAGTTTGCAGTTCCCTGTTAATTGTGGTATGTACGTTACGCTGTAGAATCGCTTTTCCACGTTCGTTTCGTTTTATTTCGTTGCTTCATCGTTTAGAGAAAGTTTCATTCCACATGTTGTAACATGTTGTTTCGGACAGAGTGTAGTTGTTGATGGTCAGATTGTACGTCCACAAGGCTCTTTTATAAAACGCGATGGATGTACTAAGCGCAGAAGTTCGGAGGCATTGCTGCAATTCGAAGTAGCCCATAAGCATAGACCCATTTGAATCTGTTGCCGCGCGTTTGTCTTCCGCCTTCACTTCAAATGCGGATTCCACGTTTCTAAAAAAATAAATTTAATATTGCAAAATTGGATTGAGTACTAAAAGTACATTAACTTTTCGAGGAGACGGGAGATCCGTGTTCCTTGATCAAATCCATTTAATAATCACTAATGACTGATTTTTTTGATTTCACTTCTTTTCACTTTTTGCCACTAACAATTTACAAAAAACGAATGATAATAAAACGTAATGTCAAAATTAATATGTCAGCTGCGTTTACACATGCATCTTTAACACGGAAACTCTAAAAATCTCTGATTGCGTTCTTGAGTTTTATGGGAGAGGGAGGGAAGAAGAACGGAACGAGGTAAAAACGACCAAATGCTTTGCGACACCTTTTGTTTTCATTCGCAATGAAGCCAATGTGACGTTTCTCTTTAATCGTGTTTCTTTTTGATGCCTTAGATAACGAGCAAATAGCGGAAAAAATGTTAACAAATAAAAAAAGTAGTATTTTCAAGTGGATGCAGACCATAGACGAATATAGTATAGACACATTTGTTCTCTCATCTGACGTTTCAGTTCACACTCTTCGTCGTAGGTTTGTGGAAATGAGAGAAATTAAATTTAGAATTAACTTACACCAGGTGGAGTTACAAAATATGGTCACTTAACTTATTCATGTCGTTTAGGTGTAGAACTGAAAAATTTAGATGTATTTTTCACTTTTTTGTTGACTTTTATCGTTGGTATACATTTGTATTCTATTTCACGCAACTAGTTTGCCACAAAAATCCGAAATGCGGTTGTTGTTCCTTTGTTGAACCTTGTTTACTAATGCCTCTATCTGATATTATTGAACCCACGGGTTCCACCATTCAATGTTTACTTACAACCAAATCTATGACGTTTAATTTATTGAGAAAATAAATGTGTCTATACTATATTCTTCTATGATGCAGACTATTGTTATTGTGTGTACTGTATGAAAAAGAATACTTGTCGTTTTTAAATTCACAATTTGTTAAGAAAATACTGTGAAAACATTTAACAAAATATTAAAAAAAGATTTTGAAGTTCTATTGAAAATATAACATCTTTTCGGAAAAACGAGGTAACTCCATTTTGCGGAAAAACCAGGTAACTGACCGTGTTTAGCTGTATTTTTGCCTAAAATTGTGTAAAATGCCTTAAAAAATCCTCATTCTCATTAAATTGTAATTCAAATGTCGTATGGACGCTAAATGTTGTGTAGAAGGGCAGATGTAACTGATGAAATAATTAAATGAAAAGAATGACAAATGTACCGTAATTTTACTAAAAACAACACAAATGCACCCAAAGTGCTTCAAAAGTAAGAAAAAGGGTACTTAAATAATGAATTTTCCAAAAATAATCTTCTTCTATTTTAAAGATTGCTCTGTTTTAAATACATTTCTTTGAGTAGTTCAAGTTTACACCGAATCGTCCACAATTTCCAATATAAACTTTTATCCGGTGTTTTAAATTTTAGCAGTAAAAATGTAATGTTTATCCTCCCTGTCATGCAACAAAAATGCAATTAATCAATTCACTGTTCATTGTCACTGTTGTTTGTCGTTCGTGCAACCTGTGTTTACTGCATAAATCAGCAAAAAATAAATTAATGAAATGATAATAACAGCAACAACACTTGCGAAAAAAAAATAATTATTCATTTCAACGAAATTACCCACAGTGCTACAGATTCCCTTAATCTGGTTGAATAAATTTCACAGGTTGATTTGGAAAATACTTTAATGGATAAATTGATTTTCGGCATTGAAATAATTATTGGCAATTATTGATGGGTAATTCAGATTGATTTCTTACCCGACTTAGGAATGGAGTATACTAATGCAATGATTGAATAAATGGTACACGAAGAACATAGGCGTCAAAAGATTCTCTCCGCCGATTTTTGACTCTCGCAAGTGATTTAATTTGAGTCCATGATAGTTCAGTTTGTTTATATTATTTTACCTTCCATGTATTTAGTGGTATCCCTGGTCTGCAATATTCCTGAGGATTCCGTTCAATTTCCGCTCTAGCAATATATGATGTTGGACGCATAAATATAAGACCGGTCCCAGTCAACTTTATTGTATGTATAGTAGGGCGGGTTAATTTTTTTTTTGATGAAGCGTATAGCAAAAATGTAATCTATAGGTGATTTTAAGAAATTTTGCTCAAGAGACCATGGCTCTAAGTCGGATTTGGAGCCCCCCCAAATGGTATATTGTCTCTTGAGCAAAATTTCTCAAAATCACCTATAGATTACGTTTTTGCTATACGCTTCATCTAAAAAAAAGTTCCATCAAAAAATCCATATATATGGAAAAATAGCTATTTTGAAATTTTGGGGCTATTTTGAAATTTAGAGCTATGGTCTCTTGAGCAAAATTTCTCAAAAATCACCTATAGATTACGTTTTTGCTATAACGCTTCATCAAAAAAAATCGTTCCATACAATTTGACCCGCCCTAATGTATAGCCAATTCAATAGGGTTGTTAGTTATGCGTTGCCAGATGTATTCGTTAGAAATTTTATTAGCTCAGTAAATATGGAGCAGTTGCCTCAGACAACGACTGATAAACGTTTGCACCTTCATCACTGACATATTCCTTAAGCTCCCAGTAGTACACTCGTTCAACAATACAGACTTCACAAGCAGTTGAATATTTACAGTATCGGCTTTTATGCGATCTTCTTTCTACGCCAAATTTTGTGGATGCAAAATAGACGGTATTTATCAGAACTTGTGTCCCAAACAGTTCATTGGTTTTAATTATCAAGCCATCAGCCATTAGGGGAGTATTACGCTATGTCCGAATACGCTTTAGTTTTGTCATCTTAATATTTATTTTCAATCCCACATTTTTCGCCGGCTATGTACCCCATTCTATGTTACTTGCCGATTGACGATAGTGTGGCCTTAATTGTCTCTTTCATGTTGGTGTCTTGGATATAATGGCAGGTCACAGGGACTCTCTAGGAACCCTAGAAGAACTGACTGGGTGAAATTTCAGAAACTAGTCAATAGAGTGGGGGGACTGAATGCCTTTAACATATTCTCTCAAACACATTCGGCAGGAACCATGTATATGTTTGGAACACACTCCAAATATTCATATATTTGCAAGTCCTAAACTCGCTTATATTTAAATGAAAACATTTCAGGAACTATTCAATAGAGTGGCGGGATTGGATGTCTGTTACATATTCTCTCAAAAACATTCTCCAGGAACCATGTATATGTTTGGAGCAGACTCCAAAGACCTAAACTCGCTTATATTTAAATGCAAACATTTCAGGAACTATTCAAAGTGGGGGGATTGGATGCCTGTAACATATTCTCTCAACCACATTCTGCAGGAATCAGGTATATGTTTGTATATGGGGGATTGGATGCCTGTAACATATTCTCTCAAACACATTCTGCAGGAATCATATATATGTTTGGAACACACTCCAAATATTCATATATTTGCAAGTCCTAAACTCGCTTATATTTAAATGAAAACATTATTATGTTTACTGGAAAAGATGCAACATTTTATGTGGACCCATACTCACGTCGAATCATTCGTGTGATTCTTCAAAAAAACGAACGATTAACGACTGAAACTAAACCGCAACAGATCAGTCAACATAAAAAAATATACAATGCATCTACACGCGCATCCAGGAATGTTTATGAATCACTGGCAGATAGAATAATGTATAAATACAGTTATACACTTGTAATACCATAAGAGAATAAACTGAGAATAAACTCTCTCTGTCTTTCTTTTATTATTTTGCTCCCGCCCTGTCGATGGCAACAAACAAATTTAGTAAAAAGTCCATCAAAGACAGCTGTATTTATAATACAAACAAACATGTGTTTGGACCACAAACACATATATTATAATATATTAATTATTGCGTCTCAAACATGTAATAATGAATAGCAAACACAATCGTGTTTGGACACAAGTATAATATATTTACGATACGCCCCAAATACACATTAAATTTGCATCCAAACAGGAAAAAAGGACGTAATTTTCAGCGTGTGTGTGTTGAGTTGAGTGCTTTGCGGCAAACCACCAAGAGATTTTTCAACAAGGCTAACAAATCGAAAAGGAAATCGGGCTGGACTGTGTACAGCAACAGTTTTAATCAGTTTAAACGGGATATTAAAATGGCTAAAGGAGCCGCCTGGATCGGCTTCTATAAGTCAAAATTCGATTTCGCACGATTTCGTCAGATGTTGTCCAAGGACCCAAAAGTTCTTGGTAGTATTAGGAAATCTGATGGGTATTGATTCACTTCGGGAGCTGAGACACTTGAGCTTCCTATAGAGACTCACTTTCCAAATTGTGAGAATGTAGGTTTTGCGGAGGGTTATATCCCGGCTACTCGCGGTTTTATCCCAGTGGTGATTGAGGACATAGTTGACATATCAAGGCTGCTTAGGGCTATTCATAGTTTCATGACCTTTAAGTCGTTTGACGGTTCTGCTGCAAAAATGTGACGCCTTTGCCAGCCCACATCTTCAGAGATTTACAGGACGTGTCTTGGTACCGGATAAGTATAAGAAGGTACTGGTTGCCTTCATTCCTAAGTCGGGTAAGACTATTCATGCCTCTCCTAAGGACTACATATCAATCAGCCTCTCAACCTTTCTATTGAAAGTATTAGAGAGCATGTTTTATTTATATATTAGAAGTTGAATAGGTCCATGGTAATTGAGTGGTAGGCAGCATGCCTACCTCAAGGGTAAATGTTGTGGGCTATCTTGAGCGCAACTTTGGGTTTGGAGATTTTACGTTGGCTGCCCTCTTGAATAGAAGGTGCTTTAAACAATATGTCATCTGGAGCCATAAGGGAATCTCTGGAGTCGGCTGGAGCGCCAATGTTTCTTGTCGAATGGATTGTAAATATGCTGAGGGGCTGCAGTGTTAATTCGACTCGGGTGTAAGCTCTGTTCCGAAGCTGTCTACAAGGGGCACAACGAAGGGTAGACTGTCATCTCTCTGATGTGGCTTTTAGTACATGGCATACTTAATCCATTTTGAGCCGCGGTGCAAAAAGTTTTGAATTTTCTCAAATAGTTTCACCGATATCGACTGTTCGAGAAGTCGAACAATGACAATTTGAACGACTCCAAATTTTTTCCGACCAGAGCCAAATGGAACTTCAACAATTTGTAGCTTCTTCTTCAAAAGTAATATATATTTGATAAAAAAAATTGTTTTAATGTGTCTTGTTTTTCGTTTAGTAATTTGGTCAAAACATAAACTTCTTCGCGTATTTACAATTTAACGATTATTTCGATAAAATGCTTTAATAATTTCAACACCTTGTTAGCGCGTTAATAATAATAATAAGTAATAAATTATCCATAATAAATTGTTATCGCATGCTCTACACAACTGCCATAAAGAGAAAACATCGGCGTGGAACATAAAAAACGCCCACAAATTGCGTTTCCCCAAAGCACCTCTAGGATACGCATCTTTTGAGATAACCATCTTCTCAAAAAAAAGTTTTCAGTACACCCATTGCGCATCCTCAAAAATACTTGTGCAATAAAGCTGAATATGATTGCTCAGATTTTTTAAATTTTGTAAAAAGGCTTTACTAAATTGCTAATTTATAACAAATGATTCTAAATTTCCAGAAAAATAAACAAAACATCAAAACGAATATTATCAATGTATGGAATATTTGTATAGACATTTTAACCTGGCATACGTCCACATTGGACAAGAACAGCCTAAAGTAGGTGGCACAAACATGAAATGTTCCCAAAACTAATTGTCCAGATGACGTGAGTTAAGATTTGATTGAAATTATGTACTAATAACTAGAGTACCGACATTAAAATTTACTTTTGCATTATAGTTGCTGCAGACCTACAAGTAGGTAGAATACTTTTTCATTCGATCCACAGTTGGAAATATAGGTGACTCCATATTCACCCCTATCGCAAATACGAAGTGAAATGTTTGTTCCCTTGAAATTTCCATTTCACTGCAGGTAGAATTTGCTATCGCCAATTTCGCCCGGAATTTTTGTTCCCTTCGAAATTAAGCAGTTGTTCAAAATGAAGTAAACTATCAATGCTCAGTGAGTGTAAATTAAAGAAACAAGAAGAAGAAAAAGTGTTTATTTTTTAAAGCAACGTTTAAAAATATAGAAATAAAATGTTTAGAATGGGAATTATACTTCTTTTAGATAATGATGAAGGCAGACAACATCGTGTTGTTCGGCGTAGTTTGAGAGATCCATCCAACCCTCTGGAATTGTCTGATCCACTGTAAGTGTTCTAATGGAAAAAATTATTAAAAATTAATTTTCGTTTCAGATTTCTTCAACAATACAGATTAAATAAGAGCGGCGTTTTCATACGTTCTTTATGTGCTGAATGACTCTCTGCCACCGGCGAAGAAATCATTTGCGATTCCACCAATCCTAAAACTCAGTGGTTGTTTAGGATTCTTTGCAGAGGGCGGACATCACAAGGGTGTTGGAAGAGACTATGAAGTCGGAATGGCACAGTCAACTTTCAGTGAGGTACTGTCGGAAGTTTCCTCTGTTTTAGAACGAACTATTTGGCGGCAGTGGATAACTTATCCAACGCAGGAGGAGGGCAGACTTATAGCGCAGGAGTTCTATTCTAAATTTGGAATACCAGGTGTTGCGGGTTGCATTGATGGAACGCATATCAATATTATAACTCCAAAAGCTAACAAGCACTTGTACTACAACCGAAAAGGAAAATTTAGCTTAAATGTCACACTTGTAAGTATCGTTATTTTGTCTGTAAATTTTTTTATTTTAACAGAATTGTTTGAAAGGTATGCGATAATAAAATGAGGATACGATATGTTAATGTCAAACACCCAGGAGCATGCCACGATTCCTTCGTGTGGAATACGAGTTGTTTCAGTACACGGGCATTTAAATTCATTATACACATGTTATATATGTATTTTATATGAATATTTGGTTAGGTGATGGCGGATATCCCTTCGAGCCTTGGCTGCTAGCACCTTATAGAAGTCCCCCATCTCGGTCTACGGAACAGAAGTTTAATGACATCCACTCCCAGTGTAGAAATATCATAGAAAGGACAAATGGAGTACTAAAAAACAGGTGGAGGTGCTTGCTTGGTGCTAGAGAGCTCCACTATGAACCAAAGAAGGCCATTAAAATAATAAATGTTTGTGTAGCTTTGCATAACATTTGCATAGCTTATAAGTGCGAACACAATAGTGTTATTGTACCAGAATTGGAACAAAATGAGACGCCTGCTAATGAAAGTGAACATTCAACCGAAACCACCAGACATCTGGCTGCAGCTCAACGCATTCGTACCAACATATCAAACTCGTTATAAATTTAGATCAATTTATGTTTTATTCATTAATATTAGTTGTTTAACACGTTTTTAAAACGGAATAAAAATATGCACACTGAAAATTCATGGGTTTTCTTAAAACTCTAAATGTGTTTTAAATTCATTAAAAGAGATCTGTGGTTATATAAGGTGATACTTATTGTTTTATATAGTTCTATTTGGTTAAATTCTTTTTCTGGATAATTTTAAGCTTGATCTCCTCAATTTCAATGAATCTTTGATTTTTTTCAATTTTGCTTTCTACTTCCTCTTGCCGTAATTTTTCACAAACTGCATGATGACGCTCCAATTCCTTTAACTTACGAGACTTTAAATCATTGTTTTTTTTCCAACGCGCGATACCCTCTATTCACCATGGTCACCTATATCAGAAACTTTGGAACATAACTTCTCTTGATTTTGCAACTCTTTAGCTATAAGGTCGGCTGTACCAAGTTTATTTTGCGGCTCAACATTCTTTCGTTGTAAAGAGCCTGGTTTTACCCCACTGGAACACGTAGGTTCCTCGCAGACGTCACGTTCCTGTGGAGGTGGTGTTGTTATTTGTTTGTAACAGGTGGTAGGCTCTGTTATAACTTGAGCAACGAGATAGTCGAATGCCATGGAGTGTGTAGGTGGTTCATTTCCCTTGTCTTTGCCATCGAACGACGCAGGCAAACCGAAAACACTTGAGTTTTCCACTCCGTCTACGGATTCTTTCATGCCTACTAGCTCGTAAATACATTGTTCGGCCACTGACATGTACTTAGTTTGGTTTGGACTACCTCCCGTTGCCCGTTGCTTCTGCAAGTTACTGGCAGCTTTTGAGCGCACGTACCGCTTCTGGTCTGTCCATAAAAATATGTAAAATTTAGTTCGAAGGTAATTTTATAATTAAAAATATAACTTTTTTCCATTCAGATACATTTTTTATAGGTGGACCAGCGCTATTTGCTTCATTAGCCAGAGAATTCTAAAATTCCGGTACCGTCTCCTTAGACTCCTTTACAAACCCACAGGCAATAGACCTATTACTTATTATAGACTTAAAATAATTTCACTCTGAATTTTATTTACTGATTTTGCCCTGAAAACAAATTTGCTAATTGAAATTTCTAATTTTGAAGAAAAAACTCGGTACTTACATGATATTTGTGTTCTGTTCGCAACCAAAAACAAAGTGAAAAAATTCCCCTAAAAATGTTATTCACGATAAGGGGAATTTTTTCGAACAGGGAAATGCTTCAGGGAATCATTCACGATTGGGATATGAGGGAAAGGGAAAAAGTATTCATGATAGGGGTGATTAGATATGTGGTGTGGTGTCATAATTAAATTTCATAGCAAAAAACCTATTAACTACCACAGATGTTAGGTCCTGAGAATTATTTCCTATCAAAATGTGTGAAATTTAAAAAACTTTAGCAGAACTCCCCCACCTGAAATGGTTTATCATTTCAGCCCATGAAGGGACTGGACTGATCTTCTCGCAGCCACCGAGCTTTTCGCACCTTCTAGTTTCACACTCACTGATTGCGACCTACAGTTTTATACCAGTTCCGAAGTACTCGAGTGTGTCGTCGTCACTAAGCGAAGTAACCGTCGTGGAAAGGAATTTAAGGTGGTCAGAGTAGCGATCGAACCCATGTTCTCATGTAGAAGAACCGCGCACACTACACTCACAGAAAAATTCGGTTGAGACAGCCGAATTAGCCGTAACCGAATTTAGAGGTTGTCGCAACCTCGTTAGAGTTTGACACAACCTCATTAGAGGTTTCCACAACCTCGTTAGAGTTTGACACAACCTCGTTAGAAGTTGCCACAACCTCATTACAGGTTGACACAACCTCATTACAGGTTGACACAACCTCATTAGAAGTTGCGACAACCTCATTAGAGGTTGACACAACCTCATTAGAGGTTGAGACAACCTCATTAGAGATTGACACCATCAATTCGGTTGTGGCAACCGCAATTCGGTGGTAACAGCCGAATTTACGGTTGCTACAACCTCCTCTCATCCAATTAGTTCTCTGGGTGCTCCATAGCACTAGCGACAGCCACTCCTCTTCATGTGCCTGTTTAAAAATTACCCGTAAACTTGAACTAAAATATATAAACTACTGCAAAACAAAACCACGCCTCCTCTGCGATTTAGCAGGACAATATCAAACTTAATGTTTGTTTTTATGTCATGCAACAAAACATATGGAATATCCTACATGGAATTATGTATACACATATACAGCATGAATGACTGTTAATAACTGATACACACATAAATTGCTTTTCAATATTAAATTTTGTAATTTACATGCAATATGGGAGATGTACACATGTATGTGGATATTTAACAGCACCAATCTACATTGGTGACTGAACGGAGAGCACATGATTTTGAGTCAATCGTTTTCGAATTTCTTGCTTGTCCTGATAACAATACGTTACACGATTTTTCATTCAGGCCAGCAACGACTATCACAGCATTAACTGTTTGAAAGAAGTTGTAGCAACCGTAGCAACCTGTTGCCACCGATTTGCGTTTGCCACAACCGAACTGAAATGTTCAAAATCACGTTTAGTCCACATAACAGCATTTAAGATGAAAAATCTCATAATTGATTCGTTTGTGACAACTCAATTGCCACTTTTGTTTTGTTTTATCAACTAAATTTTCTGTAATTTCAGTTGCAACAACCCAGTGTGGTATCACAGACTTTGCGGCAACCGAATTTGGCATTAATTCGGTTGCAGTAACCATATTTATGAAAACTTAGGTTAAGACATTCGAACTCTGATGATTTCTGTTGGTTACCATAACATAATTCTAGGTATTTCTAAAATGACGTTTAAAGTTCTGAAAACAAATAAAATATTATAAAACACAACGAAGGTTTTGTGTTGTGAATTTGTTGTGCTTATTAGGAAAACAATGCCAAAAAATATAGTAATTATGAATCACTCGTTTTTTCATTGTCATTTTTTGAGGGATATCAAACTATGAGAGAAACCTAACAGATCTGTTAAAACGCTTGCTCTAAATCGATCTCAAATTTTGAGGTATCTAACAATTTATCTAATAGTTTACCATGACCTTTAATGAAAGCGGTGCTATCAAGTAGTGATGAAAAAGCTTTTCAATGCATACCCATTCGCATTCGAAGTTGGCCGCGACCAGTTCGCTCAGCTCACTAATTGTGAGAAGTGTTCCGTTATACTTATCGCACCCTAACTGCAGAAGCGTTATAACTCAAAATTTTTACATTTTAGTTTTGTGCTTAAAATCATAATTTTTTAAATGTATTTCTTCTCTATACCTTAGTTGCTCTATGGACACTCTGTTCAACAATATCACCTGATTTTTGTTTAATTTTGCATGCGGAAAACAACCGCTGTTCAATACAAAACAATTCATGGTGTTAAACACTCTTAGATCTAGCGCAGATTGAGGGTATCTCCGTCCTTTTTTATCTCACGTGTTTTTGTGTAACTGCCAAAAAATGGAAAATTTTTGAATTTAATAATTTGCGAGCCAAAGAAGTAAGCCGACCGACAACGAGCCGTTGCGCCGCCGATGATTTTTTTATAGCTCACGCCGTCGCTGATTTATGTGGCTCGGGTCATTTGAAGCCATCGTTTCTTCTCCTCCGCTGCCAAAATATTTTGCCAAACCAAGAATGTCCAGGGTGAGTACTCGCTTACCAAAGCAATTACGTGTATATCAGTTTGTTACAGCACTGAAAACGTCATTTATCAAATTCCATTACTTTATTCTGCGCCGCAAGCTAAAACGTTGTAATAGCGTCAAATTAAAAATATTTAAAATTGGGAACAGCTCCATTTCAGGGATTACACGCCGAAAACCCCCAATTTTTGGGGAGGGGTAGAACACGTTATTTTAGGCAACAAAAATAAAATAACAAAGTCGCCGCAAATGCATATTTTCGGAGTTATGAGACCCCAAGATTCGGATATGAAAAGGGTAATGAGGAATTTTTGTTTTATGAAGCTTTATGCGTTGCAGGCCTTCGGCCGGACTTATTCTAGGCAAGAAAAGTAAAATAACAAAGTCGACGCAAATGCATAGTTTCCGAGTTATGGACCCCCAAAGTTCGGTTATGAAAAGGATAATAAGGGTATTTTTGTGTTATATAGCTTTATGCGTGACAAGCCTTCCGCCGGACTTGGGGATTTTCTCCTATGGTCCTCTGTAGTCGTTTTGCATAATAAAGCTTTTTGCATTTGATTGTTTTTGTTGCGAAAAATTAATAACTACATACAATAAATAAACTAATAACTTTTGATTCTTTTTAAAATTGAAAAAATATTTTGATAAGTTTTCAACATTTCTACATCCGATATCTCGGTGACTAAGCAAAAAAAAAAAATTTAATTTCCTGCGTTTATTTTCACTTGTTTTATACGAAAAAGTGATATCAATAGCTGATCCGAACTTTAGGTATCCATAACGCCGAAACGCACTGGCGACGATTTTGTAATTTTAGTTTTTTTGCGTATAACGTGTTTTACCCGAGCCAATTAAATTTTATTCTTTTTGATATTAAGCCGTATAGTATGCATAACCCCCCAATCATCCGATTCAGTGGAGCAGCTCTGCGGGAAGGAGGGAATTGGACAAAGGCTATGCAAAAATTCTTGCGGGCTATGGATGGGAGCCGAATGCTGATGCCCTATATCGGCAATTACCTCTTCTATAAAACCAATTCATTCTAAATTCTTAAAATTGTGTTGCTGCTGTTTTGAAGATCAAACCCGCAAAAAATACGTTTTCTACTATACAATTTAAAGTGAATTGCATTTATTGCATACTTCAAATGGGTTTCTTCAAAACTTTTGATGCACACATGTGTGCATACCAACATGATACGTACTACATTTCACCATCCTTGCAATTTTGAAAATTTAACCCAATTAATTATTATGTTTTAAAAATATGAAATTGCATCTCGTTTTTGCTTCAAGTGCATTGCGGGTCTTGAAGGGGATAACGGTTTTTCCTGAACTTTTGTGTGTATTCTACTTGACCCATAGAACGAGCTTGTTGCTAACCAAATCCTGTACCGGCCGAAATTTTCTTAAAATGTATTTCTTAAAATTTTTATTAAAAATTCTTACATTTTTATATAATTTCTATAACAAAACTTCTAAGATTTTTTAAATATTCTAAACTTTTCTATAGATTCCAAACTTTTCTTTAGAAAACTTCTAAACATTTCTACAGGTATAGTCTAAAGTTTTCTATGGAAAACTTGTAAACTTTTCTATAGGAAAAGTAAAGGATTTTATATAAAACTTTGTAACTGTTCTATAAACAATTCTAAACTTTCCCATAGAATGATTCCAAAATTATACTATACAATAAGTCTAGTTTTCTAGAGAAATTTCTAAATATTTTTATAATTAACTTCTGTAGTTGATTGAAAAGGCTGCAAGACAGCTTGCTATCTAGCACACTTAGGCTAAAGAAGCCTATTGTGATACCTGCAGTTTCCTCAATAGCAACTATTGACTAGTCGTCTAGCCAATTTGCCCTTTCAATGAATTTGTCTATAAGACCTACAGGAATATCCAGAGCAAGAGCAACAGATGCCTTTTCACCCTCTCCGCCACATTCGGTTTCCAAGACAGTTTTCTGTCGAGAATTATTCCCAGATACTAACCTTTAACCCCATTAACTGACGGCAGTTCAAATGCGGGATTTTATATTTCCGAGAGATCAAGATAGGCTCGGTTTTAAGTGGGTTAAGTGAGAGTCCGTTGTTAGGGGTACAGTTCGAAATCAGACTAAGAAGGCTGCTTGCGAACACCTTCTTCTCAAGAAAGTGTTCTATTATCCCGTCAGGTCCGGCTGATTTATAGGGTTTAAAGCATCTAATGGCCCATAGCACATTCCTTCTGCTCGCTATAGAGCGAACTTCTGTAGTTAATTTCATAACTTTTCTATAGAAAATTTCTGAATTTGTATATAGAAAACTCCGTAACTTTTCTTTAAACAAATTGAAAACTTTTCTATAGAAAGATTTTAAACTTTTCTGTAGAAAGAGTCTTGTATGGAAAAGTTTTGTTTGGAAAACTTGTAAACTTTTGTAAAAACCCTAATATACTAAATTATTTTAGTACAAAAACACAATTTTCGTATTCAGTTCATCTTCAGCTGAAAACGTACCCGCCGCAGGATAAAATTACTCATTGCCTCCGCCGCACAGTGTGGTAGATCGCAAATCTAACTGAACAAAATTAAGAAATCGCGTTGGGTTCACTGCTCATTTATGTATTATATAAAAAATGAGTTCAAATATAAAGGGGTTTTCAACAGAGACGCTACAAAAGTAAATCGATAGGGACAGCAAACGACGCCATATTTTTCCCCGCTCTTTTGACATTTGTCTTCAGTAAGGTTTGCCATTTCATCATGGAGAGATATACGAGCCAACAACGAGTCGAAATTATTAAAATTTACTACCGAAATTTGGAGTCAGTGGCCTCAACTTTAAGAGGCCTTAACAATCAGCGATGAGGCTCATTTCTGGCTGAATGGCTTCGTCAATAAGCAAAATATGCGTTATTGGTCAGACAGCAATCCACACGTAATCCATGAGTCATCATTGCATCCCGAAAAAATTATGGGCCGGCGGCGTCAATGGGCCGTACTTCTTCCGTGATGATCAAGACCGGCACATTACAGTGAATGCGAATCGCTACCGATCAATGATAACCGAATGTTTTTGGCCCCAATTGGATAATATGGACTGGAATGACATGTGGTTCCAACAGGACGGCACCACAAGCCGCCCATCGAATGCCACAATCAATTTATTGGAAACCAAGTTTGGTGAACGTGTTATCTCACGAAATGGCCCAGTCGATTGGCCGCCTCGGTCGTGCGATTTGACGCCGTTAGATTATTTCCTGTGGGGCTACGTCAAGTCTATGGTCTATGCCAACAAGCCAGCGACGATTGATGAACTTCGTACGTATATCGAACGTGAAATTTCAGCAGTATCGGCCGATTTATGCTTGAAAATTTGGGTCAGCGTCTGGACTTCTGCAAGCGTGCCCGTGGTGGCCATACAAAAGAAATTGAGTTCCATACATAATGCCATCGAAAGTACTTTCACAGGAATAAAGGTTTTGTTTTAATTAAAAAAACTTTTGTAGCGTTCTTATTAAACAAAAATATAAATGATTATAAAAAAAACTATTTGATTTAAAAGAAGATTTTTTTTAAAATAAAATTAGGTAAAAATAAAAAGAAAAAATTAATTTTTAAGATAAAAAATTTGTTTCTTAAATACATCCTCTGAGATTATTTGTAGTTATACAGGTTGATTCAGGAAGTTACGGACAAAATTTCTCTAGCGTATTCTTTGGCTCATTTCATGAAGAAAAGTCCACTTGGACCATGTCCGTTGTTGCTACATTCTGAGCCAGTAGTCGGATTTTTTTGTTTTTGGGCTTGTTGGTCTTTAAGAGGCCGTTCAGAATCAAAAAAGTAGAAAAAAGTCAAATCGCTGAGACACAGAGCTTTCGCGAAAAAATCACATAACCTCAATTTGCTCAGCCAGATGCCAGGTAACTTATGTGTCTGTTGAAAGATAACCATACCTCTTACCTTTCCAAAATGATCTAAACGAAGCCCAGAGGTCTTACCGTTCCAAAGTTATAACCATTTTGCTGAAATGCAAAAATTTTTGTTTTTATTTTATTGAAATTTTTGGTATTACCGTCATTCGTATTACATCCTTGTTTTGTTGGCATGTCTACAAGCAACCCCATATCATTTCGAAATCTCTGTTGAATAGTTTTTTTCTTCAGCTACTTTTGCTTTATTTTCCGGTCCTCGAGCTTGCCAGGTCTTCTGTGCTCTATTTAATGCACACTGCATAAAACGGATCCATGAACATAGCGGAGGCATTTCAAAGGTTAAAGATCTTTCATCGAGAATTTAGTTTAAAATCACAGAAGGTTTATTTTGTTCACTCGGTTTCACTCCACATATAAAACACTTTTGAGAGGAAGAACTTACAGATGATAGTGTAGTACAAATTTGACCGTCTATCATAGTAACCATAAAAGTAGACTCAACAAGAAAACATTGTTCGCAATTTCTGATAAGAGATTTTTGCATTTTGCGTTCACTTTTAGCCGAATAACATCGAATTGATGTTTCGACAAATTAGCATCAACCATTAAAGATAAGGCTTCATCGGGGGAAAGGCTCCCGATGGGCACAGGCTCAGAGATAAATCTCTTACAATTTTTGTTCACTTCCGTACCTTTACTGGATGAAGCTTCCACAAGTTTGGCTGAATATCGCTTTCCCATTTTGCGAAACACTATCTCACTAGCTTTAATAATTTCTCGATGGTTAGTTGAATCTAAAATACTTTGTATCTTTCTTTTTTTGATTTTTCACTAGTCATTAAAATTTTTCGGTTTTCTTCCAGTATTTTCGTAACTTTTCGGTTGTACACTTTCAGGCTATAGATACGGTTCATCAAGCCAAACTGAATTTGATGTTAAAAAACGGTCACGATGTCTTGCACTTTTTATTCATTTTTCGGCTAGCTTAAAACAAATAATATTTATAGTTGCCTTCTCCGTCTTCTGGTATATCTTGAAGACCATATCTAACCATTATTAATGTCAATAAGACGTCTTTGCGATGTATTTTTGGGAGTTTTTTTCCCATTCTTCAAAAATTTCCTTTCGCGAAAGAGTGGAGGTCATACTGGAAGTGTGAAAAAAAATGTATGGCGGTCGCAAAAATGCGGAAGATGTTTTGATTTACCTTAAAGTGGACACTTGAAAGGTTAACCCAAATATAGTTTTACCCCGGAACTATACGAAATAAACAGCCGTAACTCTACTTGAAAAAAAGGAAATATTTTATTTTTTGCACTTTGTGAACTTCTCATAAAATACTTACAATGGAAATAATTAAGTGAAATAGAGCTTAATAATACTAAAAAAAATTATGGCAATAAAGTCACCGTAGCAATTTTAATCGTAAACCAAAGTCACACAAAAAGTGCGCTTCTCTTTGAAATCTGAATGCACGTGTTGACAACAACAAAAAAAAAAACTTAATTACAGTTACCTATTGTATTGAGAAGTTCATTCATTAAACGATCAGAAGTAATGTTGCTGGACCTTTTTTTTTATTTTGTCCAGCTAGATGTGTGATTTACCACAGTGTGCGCCGATGAGACATAAATCATAGCGCCACCGACGCCGGCAATTTGGTGTCGGCCTCGTTCATTGTTGCGAGCCCGAGCGGAAAATTTGATAAAAATTATTTTAATTGTGATACGCTTGTTGAAATAAAAGGCCAAGGATTGCAAAAGAGAAAGTCAATAATTTTGATGACAGAATGGTGAAGGATTATCCGACAGTGGTAGCAAACACGATATACAAGTCAAAATGTATCTTCAACAAAAACGATGTACAAGTAGAGAAGAAAAACCCGGCGCAAATTGCCAACCCTAGTAGAAGAGAACCAAAAAAGTCGACGCGATTCACTCAAACGCATTTCTTTCCCGCGTCATAACTTGATTATTTCAGACTTTATGCAATTTTATATAAGTCTGGTTCTAGACGTGCAATTGTAATTGCTGCAATTCTTCATGGTTTTCTTTTGGAATTGCAATTTGCTTTTACACGCACGCAATTCTGTCTGTGCAATTCTGGTTTTTATTATTGCTGCTTCTGACATTCGTATAAATCTGAGACATAAGCAGACTATTCGTGTGAAATTTTTACGAATGAGTAAATGAAAAGAAATGTCAAATTATTCTGCAGCCGCCATTACTAACAAATTACGAATGAGAAGAACTGAAAGAATTGCAGAGTTCATGCAAGTTTTTTCCTCATTCCATTCTTTTTACTTCTCTCTCCTACAAACTCATGAATTGCATCAATTATAATTGCACGTCTAGAAACAGACTAAATATGGTTGGATTTTCTATAGTTAGATACAATAACATCATCAGAAAACTGCTCGTGTATTAAAATATTCAACGAAGGAAGTAAGAGAGAGAGCAGAGAAACGACGCGCTTCACTCGTTTTCTTTGTTGGCATTCCACTCCATGAGTAAATTTTCTTCTCTATACCATAGTTGCTTTATGGCTTCACTCGAATGCCAACAAACAAAACGAGTGAAACCCTAATCATTGAGTGAGTGAGTTGTTATTTCGGCAAACAAAAACACAGCGCAATTCAAGCGACAAGCGACGACCAACCTATATGTTATAAAGCTCAAGTGAGACTGAATGATATCGTTTGGCTTCGTTGAATGTGTGAGTTCATGTCGAGGTGAAAACACGAAGCACAAAAATGCTCCGTGCATAGCAGTGTTGCCATAAGCCGTGAAAAATTATGCTAAATGACCAAAAAAATTATGCAAAATGGAAAGAAATTATGGAAAAACACCAAAAACATTGTGCAAAATGCAAAAACATTATGCTAAAACTAAAAAAGTTAATTATTTATATATTTGCCTCTGTGTGTATTATTTAGTACATATTTTCTACAGCGTTTTTATGCATGATTTTCACAATTTTCACAAATTCGTATAATTTGTATAAACAAAGAAAATAACATTTTGAAATCAGAGATTTGTATTTTGATAGCAAAAATTCCATAAAAATTTCATAATTTCCCTTATGGGAATTTTTATTCGGTCTGTTTTCTAGTACTTACAAATTTATTCAAGCTCAAGACCTTTTTAAATAATATAAAGTTATTATCTTTATATTACTTTCAAAAAAGTCGAGCATAAAGATCCGATGATTTATCACAAGTTTCTTGCGTATAATTTTAAAACCATTTACATTTTGGCTTTGTATTTATAGCTACACTTATTAGTAGGACGTCGTGAAATTTTAATCTGGGATCATAACAGAAACAATGCAAACATACCTACGTGTTTGTGCTTTTCACATTAAATATTTCGAAAAAAATTACACTATGATAAGGATTTTTGAAAATTTTATATTTTCTGTATATTCACATTTTCGGCATTAATGAAAAGCTAAATTCCATTTAGGTGCAAGGGTACCTTAAGCTACAGTTTTCTTTGATTATTCTGAAAAAACGTATAAACTGTCAGAAATTCAGAGCGAAACCTTAACAGTACTGGTAACATTACCATTTTCTTTCTTTAGTATTGCATTCCCTTCCATTTTAAATTGGAAGTGCCCATATGTACGCTTTACATTGTTTCCAGACAAATTTTGGTATATAAAATCAGAAAATTCAAGGGAAAATTTTTTGGGATACCTACACTGGTTTTCATAGGTTTTATTTAATTTGTGGAATATATTGTTGTAATTACAAGCTGTTATAAAACAATCAAAAACTTTATCTTCGCAAAAATGGAATTCATTTATTTTTTCCAAATAATTAGATTATTAGTGTTTAATTTTTTTGCCAAATAGTTTTCGGAATCATTACATCCAAGAGGTCACTATACGAATTTCACTAATACCAAAATGTAATGTACAAGTGTGAAATAAGTAGCATAGTCTTAAAGTTTTATTATTGGTGCGGCAGACATCCGCCTCTAAGGCTGAAAACACAGAGTCAGCCAAACATAAAATGTTGGAAAAATTTGGTGCAAATTATGCTAAAAAGCATTTAGCACTATGTTTAAAAAAAAATTATGCGGACGCCAAAAGAAATTCTGCTAAAAAAGCATTAATTATGCTAAACTGGCAACACTGCTTGAATGCCAACAAACAAACCCTAGCCATTGAGTGAGTGAGTTGCTATTTCGGCAAACAAACACATTTTTCACAGCGCAATTCAACCGTCAAGCGACGATCAACCTCCATGTTAGAAAGCTCAAGTGCAACTGAATGATATCGTTTAGCTTCGTTCAATGCCAGCGTTGCTACCAACGAAACTGCATATGACACTTACTTTTATTGACTATTTTACAACCTCATGAGGTCAGACGTCTTACACATATTAATTAAACAAACAAATTTAAACATATTCTTCCAACTGGCACCTAACAGCACCATATATTTTACGGAGAATTTTTCTCTCGAAAACTCCCAGGTGTTTTTCATCCGCTTGCGATATGACCCAAGTTTCGGAGCCATATGTCAAGACAGGTAAAATGAGAGTCTGAAAATAACATCTATTTGCAAGCATAATACTCCCATCTATCTCCAGACTGACTTTGTTGTCCTTGTTCACGGCGGATCCAAGGTAGACAAATTCATCTACCACTTCAAAATTAAATCGGTTGTCAACGTTCACGTGCGGACCAAGTCGAGAGGATTCTCTAGTTGTTGACACCATCAATTTTGTCTTGCCCTCTTCTTGAAAATACTGCAGTAACCTCTCACAAATTTCGCCCAATGATGTCTATGTCGTCAGCATACGCCAGCAACATATGGCTTTTCGTGTTAATGGTCTTGTTCGTATTTACTGCAGTCTTTCACATTATTATCTCCATTAAGATGTTGAAGAGATTGCACGAAAGTGTGTCGCCTTGTCTAAGTCCTCGCCTGGTACAGAATGGTTCAGTGAGGTCTTTCCCCACTTTCACTGCTGATTTGGTGTTGGTCAGCGTCATTGTACTGAGGCTATCTACACTATCTTCCACTATTCCACTATCATTACCTCCTGATCTTCAGTGGAAGAATCCGAGTGGAGTAGTGCTGAAAAGCGGTCTCTCCACATTTTGAGCACACACTGCTTCTCAGTCACCAGATTCCCATTCTCGTCGTTGCAGGAGGACAGCCAATTATTAGGCCCGTTATTCAATCTTTTTACCCTCTGGAAAAACTTTCGGGATTCACCATTCATCCTGCACATTTCGATTTGTTCACTCTCTCTCTGCTCCCACTGCCATTTTTCCGCCTAAATAGTTGGTTTTCCTTCCTTCTCAGCTTCTTGTACCGCTCACTCGCAGCACGCTTTGCAACTGACTGTTTCGTTACCATACGTGCAGCGTCTTTTTCATCAGTTGCAATGCGACATTCTTCGTCGTATCATGGCTTATCCTTCTGCGGTCTTTGATAGCCAAGTTCAGTCCTTGCAGCGGTTTCCAAAGAATGGAAGATGTGCTTCCCCTGCGCATCTGGGTCTTCGGGAGGGGAGTATTCTGCGCTAGCAGGAGAGAGAGCTTCTGTCGATAGGACAAATATTACACACGGAGGATAAAAATATTACACATTTGAGGAAAAATTACATATGTATCAAATTTTTGTATTATTTAATAAAAATTACTATATAACATAAAAACAAACTAAAATACATTTCATACTAACTTTGTATAGTAATTTATAACTAAAAAGAAGTATAATATAAATAAAGAAAGAAAATTAAGAAATTTACGATTAATACTTCCTATTGCTATTGTACATTTTTTGTGTGGGTTCAAAGTTTGGGCCTCCATTGCTACGTATGCCTTCTTTTGTAAATAAAATCGCAGCAACTGTTTCTGAAGACATATCGTTTCTTAAATCTGTTTTACAATCATTTAAACCTATTATTCTAAATATTCTTTCTGCAGAAGCATTTGAGAAGGCTAGGATAAAGAGAAAGATAAACTTTTTGTAATGTTTTAAATAATTCGTTTCCTAAGGAATTTTTTAACTTAAAAACTTTTTGCCAGTACAGTTGTGGTTCCAAATTTTCATAAAGTTCAAACTTGTCGTACTCTAAAAGTGCATGTTGCGCCACTCATTGTCGAGTTGCTGCAAATTAATTTTTTGGGTTAGAAAAGGACAGATGTATACATTTACCATAAGCTAGTGTTGGCAGCAACAAATGTATGGCAAACAAAACAAGTGTTATAAAAGGTGAAACAATAAATTACACATGCAATTACACATGAAGTGGCAACACTGGTGTGAGCACATGTCGATGTGAAATCACGAAGCACAAAAATGCACGGTGCATAGGCTTTGCCGGTCACTGGTATATAACTATATAAATTCCAACCATGTTGAAGTCAAATTACATAAACTATGCAAAAACTATGAAATACTCAAGATATAACGCGAGAGAGAAATGCGTTTGCGTGAATTGCTACCACTGTTTGGTGTTTTTTTAACTAATTTTATAGAAAATTTAACGCTCTATTCAATGAAACAAACCGTAGACTATTATATTATTGCGTCAAATTACACTTAAGGTTTGAAAGAAATTTTTGCGCTAAAAAATTACCTTTGTAGGTGAATTTCACCCTCATAAACTACGAAAATATTTCTTTTAAAAGCAAAACGGTACCTGGTGGTAGTTTGCTAAGTGGTAGAGAGCCAAGGGATACACAAAAAGCAAGAGGTGGGAGCAGAAAAACAAACACTACGCGCCAACGCAACTAGTAATCTTGAACAGCTGTTTTCTCGAAAAGTTGTTTTCTGGCCATAGGCAGTGTTGCCAGTTTAGGGGATTTATCCCCAAATAGGGGATTTTTTTTCAAAACAGGGGATTGTTTTTTTTGGTTTGGGGATCTGGGGTTTTTTTTGGAGTAAAATGTAAGCTGCATTAAAAGCGCATCTTTTGTATCATTTCTTGAAAGTTTTGATCCGGTACTACCTAAATCAAAGCAAGCATAAACATACAAATAATATTTGGCATAGAGTAAATCGTACTATAGAGAATATTTAACTCATCTGACGTTTCCTTTCACACTCTTCGTGATGCGGTCGGTGTGATAGAGAGATGTTTGACGAAAAGTGACATACACCAGGTGGAATTACAATAACCTCTGACTTTAATTTTTCATGTCGTTTTGGAGAAAACTGTGAAATTTAAATGTGTTTTACACTTCTTTATAGACTGTTATTGTTAGCATACATTTGTTGTTGTATTTAACACAATAATTTTGACACAAACAACGAAATAACGTTGTTGTTATTGCGTTGGTTGTTTTGAACCATTGCCTCTATCTGGTATTATTGAAGTAATTCTTTTAAACATCCACCGTTCACATCACGTGTTGAGTTATTGCTAAATGTTGTCGGCAAAAAGAAGTGCATACACTTGTCAGTTCCTGAAAATATCAAATTGTTTTACTGGCAAGGCTGTACGTGATGACAACAATAAAACAATTAACACAACATTTTTGATATTTGGTGTTACTGAAAAGAATAGAAGCAGTTTATAAGAAATAACGAGAAATACTAAAACTATGTACAAAACAAATAATTAAGTAGATGAATCTGAGGATTATGAGCCTGAAGTATTTGATATATATGTATACTAAGCCTTAATGACATTTAACCAATGTGTACATAAATTAAAGCCAGATCTCATTTGTCATAATCTTTTTGTTATAACTAACTATTTTTAAAATAATAATATAATAATTTATTTACGTTTAAATTTTTCAATATTTAAGCTCTCGTTTTGTTAAAGTGAATTCTAAACAAATTTTAATTTTATAACTTAAAACTTTCTCGAACTACGTTTAAATCCATAGGGAATTTTCAGGGGATTTTAGCTTTTTTTGGGGATTTTCGGGGATTAAAAACAACAATTCGGGGATTTCGCCTTAAAAAAACTGGCGACCCTGGCCATAGGTACCTTTCCGTTGGCCAGGTCACAAATATACAATATAAAAAAGTTGCTTGTCAATGTTATGAAACACTTCATAGTTTCAATGATTTTTTTCATTAATTTCAAAAAAACAAAAATCATAGAATTTCCCAACGATTTTCAAAGCTTATGTGAAATAAAATCTATGAAATTTGTTCAAAACATTTATGAAACAAACGTTTTCATAGATTCTTATTCATCGATTTGTAATGATTCATTATGATCTTTGTCAAAGCGTATAACTACTACAAATCTACCCACAGATCTTCATTAAATGATTTTTCTGACTAAAGCGCCTCTCCGAAAGATATCCACTTTGTCGTCGGTAACTATATCTCAGTGCAATAATTGATGGTCGAATTCATCGACCGTACGATTATAAGAATTGAATCGACAAATCGAGTAGAAGACTTAAAATGTAGTCTAAAAGTGAGAAGAAATCAGTTCCACACAGTTAATCGGAAGCTAAATTTTCCTTGCAATTTTTACATCATGTCACTGCCAGTAATGTACGAACAATGACCGCATAACCATATCTGCTTTATTACAGCCCACTGCTGTATTATAGTACATACAGTAAAGCAATTCTACAAAATAGTCATATCCACATATAAAGTACGAAAGGAGAGCTGGCATAGAGTTTACATCCTACAGCAGCATTTCTTTCATGCACCAGGGGTAGTTGGGATAGGACTCGTTTTTATTCGTCTTTACTATTTTAGTTTTTGCTCTGTGAAAGGATTTTGTTGCATTTGCATTTAATATAATCTGACTCTACTTTGAAGATAAGTCATTTTATGAAATCTTTGAGTTTCAGTGATTTTTACACCGAAAGAAAAACGCTGTGTGGTACGCATGAATCTTGATCGTTAATCTTTTTACATTGCAGCAATTAAAAGATTCGTACATCCAACGAGTTTGTCATTGCTACACTGCAAGATTTCATATAAGATATTTTTGACAATTATTCTCCTCGTTTGCCTGCAATGATTACATTTGTTGTGAATTTTGGTGGAAAAAGAGCTAAACAGGAAATAAACTAGTAGGTGTTTGAAATTAAAATCATTACATTTAGAATTTTCTTTATCTTATTATTTTTAAATACATTTACTTATTTATTACGGCGGTTTGTCGAACATTTAAATTTGAGAAAACAAATATATTGCTGCAACGAATTAGTTGTTAATGCGATAAAACAGATTATTGGAATGAATCGGAAAACATAGTGCGGCATGGTTAGGCCTGGGGGTCTCGAAGCCACAGCTAATTAACTATGAAGTTGGCAAATCATGGAGTAGAAAGTGGATGGAACAATGAGCGATAGGCAACCATATTTAAATTTTGTTCGGTTGATACTAATGGTTTTAAATTATTTTTTGGTTAATGTATAGAAATTCATACTACTAGCTTACAAAGTCGGGAACATTTTTCTAATTGAAAAATGGTTGGTTTTTTGTTGGAAATAATAGACAATTCAGTTCAACACACACTCAATGGCATGACTAGTTTCGAACTGCGTGACAAGTTCATCATCAGATGCCTAACTACTGTGCCTGAATTGATACCATCGGTTGATCATCAATCGTATATATGTATACAAACTCAATTCTGGAATTTACATGTGCGAATTAGTATCGATCGAAGATCGCTAAGTATCAACATACACTGAAAGGCCTATAATTCCAACAACAAGAACAGAGAGCATTTTTCCACCATGTTCTTATTTTCCTCATGCGTTCTCGCATTGTTGCAGTGCTTTGAGGTGAGTTTTAATCTGATATCACAGAGTTGTATTTTTCCGTGGAATAGCTTTTTGATGACCGGGCAAGTTTTCAGT
Source organism: Phaonia tiefii (assembly GCA_963931995.1). Classification (NCBI taxonomy): domain Eukaryota; kingdom Metazoa; phylum Arthropoda; class Insecta; order Diptera; family Muscidae; genus Phaonia; species Phaonia tiefii. Next base: position 175,698,410 of record OZ008367.1, on the reverse strand, counting down.
TATATTTATTTGAATTTATTTGAAAATTAAATTTGATGATACCATGTGCAAGTCGAAGCATGCAATTTGAACTACCTCAGCGACATCCGGTGAAAGTTTTACATATGTTGCACACTTTTAGTGCATTACTCTACCACGCATAACCATCCTGTAACTGATTGAAATGGTAGTTGGAGGAACGAGTTGATGGGAGCGCTAATCGCCTGGAAACAAATATAGTTTGATTGATACTAATGACAGCTAAGTTACGTTTGTTTGCTGCTAGTTGCATCGAACTATAGAGATATATAAATGACGGCGAGGTAGTAGGCCATATCGTCGAGTTCTAGCAGGGTGTTTCTATGGCACAGCAGATCGAAAAGGTACCACGGAGATAATGTAGAATGAGAAACCAAAGAAAACACACAGATTATAGACCATGCGCAGGAAACTCATTTTCAGTAGTTTTTGATTGAAACTAATGACAGATAAATTATATTTCATGTTGTACCTATGCATCGAACGAAAATATGAATTCCCGTATACGTGGTAAAATAAGTAGGTAAACGCACTAGGAATTGTGTGTCCATAATCTGTCAAATTTTCTTCATGTGTGTATCTACTGTAAAAGTAAACAAAAAAGTACACAAACAAAATGCATGTGAATTTGACATAAGAGAAACACCTAAGCAAGAAATATGTTGAAATCAGCTGTTCTAACGAGTATACCTTACTCATTTTACCATGCCCGTATATTTCTGTCGGTTTTATGTGCAACCAAAGAGTAAATTACAAAAGCAACTCGAACTCGATTAAATGGCCTACTACCTCGTCGTCGTCGAGAGAACACGAAGAGAGGCATAGTGGCTCTTTTCTATATCTCTATGGTTCTAGTTGCGTTTGTAATTTACTATTTGGTTGGACCAATACGAATAGAAATAAAAGGGAATGCGTATTTTTGTTCGATGCAAACAACATAACACATAATTTAGCTGTCATTAGCATCAATCAAACACTATTCAAGCTTAGTTTGCTGCATGGTCTATAATCTCAATGTCTTCTTTGGTCTCTCCTTCTACATAATTTTCCTAGTACCTTTTCGATCAGCTGTTCCATAGAGACCACCTGATTCAATTGAAATTCGCCATCGACAGACCAACTGCAGTTGAGTGCTCCAAAGCACAGACATAGCGCCAACGGTACTTTTTTTGTGTCTGTATGTCCGTCGACAACCGCAAAAACTGGTTCTGTGTTTTTACAAGTGCCACAGAAGCGGGTCGTGTCGTGTTATAGGAAACAGAAATCCAAACTACTATGTCGCTTTTATTGTAATTTTGTTTGATAAAGGTACGAAGGTTTTGGTTGAAAATTAAAATTTAGGATAGACGATTTTGATCCTGCACTGAAAATCAAATCTTCATCAAATTTATAAATTCATTCATCCATTAGATGCAACATTTCCTCATTTTCCAACCTACGACACACTTCATTGAATTATTGAAGAATAGTTTACGTTGATTCAATGAACCTGTACATTTTTCCTGAATTTGATTTTTTCACCATTTTAATGTAAATTGTTCATCAATTTGATGTACATTTTGTCTCAATTAGATGTAAGGGTGTCATCAATTTGCTGCAAGTATGATTAAAATTTATAAGTTTGATTTAATTTGATGTAAATTGGTTATCATTTTGATGTAAATTGTTTCTTAATGGGTAGCCAAATTATTTGGGCTATATTTCATCGTAAAAACTCCACAACAACAGGGTATAAGACCACACAGAAAATACTCATAGCGTAGATAACATTTTCTGTCCATTGCACTATTATTTATTATGTATTTATTTTAAATGTTCACTACTTTTTCTTTTCCTACAAACTATTTCCAAATGATGAAATGGATGTAAAAAAGATCATAAATTCAACGAAGCTGAAGAAGGTGAAGAAACGCACAATCTTCAAATTAAAGAACATTTTCATTGAAGTGATGAAAGTTATTTTTTAACCAAGCCAGAACTATGCTTGGGATGGTTGTCATGCATGAGTTTTTCAATAATTGGTACGAAATTTGTTTTTAAAATATCAATATACATGTGCCGATCCATTGTCCCTTCTATAAACCACAGTTCGCCAACTCCACTTGCTGCCCCACACCATTACACAACAGCCTCCATGTTCCGCTGTGGGCGAAACATTTTTTTGGCTGCAATGCAATATTTGCACACTCTTGCAGGTTCATCTCTTCCAAAAACATTGAATTTACATTCATCTGTGAAAATGACTCATGTCCAAAAGTTTGGATCTTCAATATGTTTTTTTTAATGCTGTTTGGCGTATGTATATAAGTCTCTTTTTCTTCAGTCTGGAGGCTAAGTCTGCCTTTTTCAAGCAACGCCGGATACATTGAACAAAGAGAATGTACAAGTAGAGAAGAAAAAACCCCCGACAATGTGGCAACCCTCGTAGATGAGAACAAAAAAACGAGTGAAGCCATAGACGAATATAGGTATAGATACATTTATTCTCACAATAAATTAAACGTCATAGGTACGGTGGAAAGTAAACATTGGATACGGTGGAAAGTAAACATTGGAAAGTAAACATTGGATACCAGATAGAGGCAATAGTAAATAATGTCCAACAAAGGAACAACAACCGCATTTCGTGTTTTTGTGGCAGTTGTGTTAATTACAATACAAATGTAAAAAAAAAATAAATGGTTTCCCATTACACCCCATGAAGGGACCGGGGACAACTTTTCACAATAACTGAGCTGTGCGGTTACCAGTTTTCACTCACTGATTGGGACCTACAGTTTTACACCGATTCCGAACGGTATTTTGAGAAGCTCTTTCATGGCTATATACTCGATAGTGTCGCCGTCACTATGCGAGGTGACCGCCGCCGAAAGAAATTTGAAGGTGGTCAGAGCAGGGTTCGAACCCAGGATCTCATGTACAAGAGCCGCGCAGACTAACCATTGCACCACCGACGGCCACACAATACAAATCTATACCAACCATAAAAGTCAACAAAAAAGTGGAAAATACATTTAAATTTTTCAGTTATACACCAAAACGAGCACATTTTTGTAAGTTAATTTTAAATTTATTTTCTCTCATTTCCACAAACCTACGACGAAGAGTGTGAAATGAAACATCAGATGAGAGAATAAATGTACCTATACCTATATTTTCTATGAGTGCAGCGCCACATTTCTCTGTTCTCTCTCTTACTCTCGTCGTTGATTACTTTAATTCACGAGCAGTTTTCTGATGTTACAGTATATAACAGTGATAAAACGAAAGTAGTTTTTGCGACGTAAGAGTACTTTTTAATTAATGAAATAAATCTGTATTTATATACAGGGTGATTCAGGAGGTTCCGGACAAATTTCTCCAGCGTATTCCTTCGCTCATTTCACGATTCCGAACGGTATTTTGAGAAGCTTTTTCATGGCTATATACTCGATAGTGTCGCCGTCACTATGCGAGGTGACCGCCGCCGAAAGAAATTTGAAGGTGGTCAGAGCAGGGTTCGAACCCAGGATCTCATGTACAAGAGCCGCGCAGACTAACCATTGCACCACCGACGGCCACACAATACAAATTTATACCAACCATAAAAGTCAACAAAAAAGTGCAAAATACATTTAAATTTTTCAGTTATACACCAAAACGAGCACATTTTGTAACTCCACCTGGTGTAAGTTAATTTTAAATTTATTTTCTCTCATTTCCACAAACCTACGACGAAGAGTGTGAAATGAAACATCAGATGAGAGAATATATGTACCTATACCTATATTCGTCTATGAGTGCAGCGCCACGTTTCTCTGTTCTTGCTCTTACTCTCTTCGTTGATTACTTTAATCCACGAGCAGTTTTCTGATGTTACAGTATATAACAGTGATGAAACGAAAGTAGTTTTTTCGACGTAAGAGTACTTTTTAATTAATTAAATTAATCTGTATTTCTCCAGCGTATTCCTTCACATGGTTCTGGCCAGGCATATTTCATTTTTTGCTACCTATGGACCTGAACAGGAGAAAAAGGTAAAAAAAATGAAATTAAAAAATTTTCGGCAAATTTTTCACTTTTGCGTGCTACCTAAACAGTGTTAAGAATCATCTCTAGGAAGTTTATATGTTCTAGAAATTTGTTTATTGAGATCTTAGGTAAATTTTTGTAGTTGATTGTTTCCTTGAATTTTGAACGGTGTGCTACCTATGGACCTGAACACGGGAAAAAAGGTAAGGTAAAAGTTTTTTGCGATTTTGATCTGGAAGGTGAAGTTTTTTTGATTTATATGTTCGCAATTTTTGTTCTTTATGACAAGAGCTACAACTTTGCCTCAGAGAGTAAATCGAAATTCTGAACGGTTTGCATGATATGAGCCTGAGAAAATTATCACATTTTTACGAAAATGATACCGAGGCCCCAAATCTTTGGCGGCCCATAAAAAAAAAAGTGCATGACTTTGGGAAAAATTGGGAGACACGGGTCTTTTTTTTTAGTCTCTTATCACGTAGTGGTGTCCGTATATGGTTATTTTTTTTCGTGTTGCACTGTGTAATTTTTTTTTGAAAATGCTATATAAAAAAACTACTGAATATTTTCTCAAATTTATTTTTTTATTTGAAAGTACAATCCTTCCGGTTAATAATGGAAGTAGCCTACACGATCGGTCCAATTTGTAAGCACATTATCGATTGTGTGCAGCTGTATTTGACCAATGGCTTCACGAATATTGTCCTGTAAAGAGTCAATTGTCTCTGGCTTGTCGGCGTAACACTTATCTTTGAGGGCACCCCACAAATAATAGTCCAACGGTATCAAATCGCAGCTCCGAGGTGGCCAAACGACATCAGCTCTGCGGCTGATAATACGATCTTCAAAAACAGGCCGCCAAACATCGAGTGTAGCTTCGGCTGTGTTTTCAACACATTTCTGCAACACATTCGCACACATTCTGCAACATTACCATGATTTTCAAGCGTATACACAACCATATTCTTTCAGCGGAAGGATAGAACTAATTAGATGGCGTTCGCAATTTTTGTTCTTTATGACAAGAGCTACAACTTTGCCTCAGAGAGTAAATCGAAATTCTGAACGGTTTGCAAGATATCAGCCTGAGAAAATGATCACATTTTTACGAAAATGATACCGAGGCCCCAAATCTTTGGCGGCCCATAAAAAAAAAGTGCATGACTTTGGGAAAAATTGGGAGACACGGGTCTTTTTTTTTTTAGTCTTTTATCACGTAGTGGTGTCCGTATATGGTTATTTTACCATGACTTAAAAAATTACACACAGTGTTATTCATGAACAACCATTACATTCACCCAAATTGATAGGTTGGTGTGGTCTGGTGGAATCATCGGTCCGTACTTCTCTCGAAATGAAGCTGGTAATACCGTTACTGTCAATGGAGAGCGGTATAGATCGATGATAACCAACTTTTTATGTCCGAAATTGGAAGAAGTTGATCTTGACAATATCTGGTTCCAACAAGATGGGGCTACGTGACATTGTTTACTAATCCGTATTATTTTACTTAACTGTTGTTGCTTTTACTTAAATATGGGCAAGGTTGCTGCTACCCACTTCCATTCTGGAACCCCCCATACAAAAGTTACGCGGCCAGTTTGTCAATACGCTAATTCGCGTGAAACATTTCCGATCTTAATTAAATTAGGTACTAGGTTTTATTTTTTTTAGTCAGCCACTAGAACACTTGAAAAAATATAAGCCTGTTGTAATGGAACTCGAACCTAATGGATGAATTAGGGTGAGGGTATATTTAAGTCGGTCTGTATTGGTGGGTATTGGTTTTTATGTTGCAGTATTTCATAATGTGAGTTAGGTACATAATTGAAACAAATATAGTCCAGAAGTGAAACATATTTATCCTAGGGAAACCATTGTATAAATTTGTTAATTTATTTCATTTAGTCTATGGACATACAATATTTCCTACAGACTATCGACCTCATAGACTAATACATACCATAGAAGCTTTTATTCGCTCAATAAATTAAACATCATAGGCACGATGGAAAGTAAACATCAGATGGTGGAAAATATGGGTTCAATAATACCAGATAGTGTCAATAGTATACAGCGATCCACAAAGGAACAACAACCGAATTTCGTGTTTTTGTGACAAACAAGTTGTGTTAAATACAATACTAATGTATACCAACGATAAAAGTCAACAAAAAAGTGCAAAATATATTTAAATTTTTCAGTTCTACACCAAAACGACAGGAAAAAGTTAAGTGAGCATATTTTGTAACTCCACCTGGTGTAAGATAATTTTAAATTTAATTGCTCTCATTTCCACAAACCTACGATGAAGAGTGTGAAATGAAACGTCAGATGAGAGAATAAGTTTATCTATGTATATATGTATTATTTTATGATCGACCTTATTCATAAAAAGTTGTGAGAGGTTTGAGAGACAGTTGATCATACAAAAAACGGCTCTCAAACCTCTCACAACATTTTATGAATAATTCGAAATAACTTAGAACAAGTAACAAATGAGACCTATTTTATTCAGTAATTAAATATTTAGATTGCATAATACAATCCGGTTCACTAATTTAAAGGCACTAAAAATTCCATATTCAGCAGCCGGTATCTTTTGCTATTTGTAACCGATTGCAGAATTTTAAAATGTAAATGGAAGCCAGACATCTTGAAACTAAAGAACTTTTTTGAGCAATTTATAAAAATAGTAAAAAAATGTGCTATTTTTTTGGTTCACTGGAATAAAGGCACTTTAACTAATTTTAATGAAAAACAGGTTTTCTCGTTTTTTTATTTATTCTGCTTTATGTAAGAACTATTAATAATGGGTACAACCCCCTTTGTTTTTAATAACTTCAAATAAACGGGTTTTCATTGACAGATAAAGAGAATTTATGTAATCCAACGAAATTTGATTCCAAGCATCCTTAATGGCCTGAATTAGTGACTGCTTGTCATAAAATTGTCTACCTCCATCATAGACCTTACGAGATAACCAACCCCAGACATATTCGATCATGTTTAGATCTGGCGAATAGGGTGGCCAGTCAAGAATATTAACATTTTGCATTGCAATGAACTCCTTTACTACTCTGGCGTTGTGTATAGGGGCATTATCCTGTTGCAACATCCAAGGTATGGGACCAACTAGTTCACTGAACTTTGGAAAAGCCGATTCCAATAACGTTTTATAGCTTGCACCAGTCATTTTTGCACTTTGAAATTCAAGATCGATGGTGCCATAGTACGTAATAGCACCCCACACCATAACGCCGCCCTCTCGGCTGTGATGTCGGTTCAAAAAACGCTTTTCTTTGCGCAGATCATGGAAATAATAGTTGTAGCCATCAGGCCCATCCAAATTAAACTTCTGCTCATCCGCAAATATAACGGTTCTCCAGCAATTTACATGGCCTCTGGGCTGCACATCCCATACCATGTTGTGTCTTGCGAATTGAAGCCGCTTTTGCGTACGAGGACCTTTAAGTGGGGGCTCTTTTTTTTTTGTAATTTCAGGTATTTGAGATATTCACAGCTCTTAATTACTCTGCGTACTGATAACTTGCACGCTTCCACTCCAGCTTGATCTGTTATTTTTGACAAGGATAAGGTAGAATTAAAAGCAATTCTAATGATTTTTCTTTTCTCATACGTAGGTTAAGACAATGAAACCCTTCCTTTAAATTTTTTCCATATACCTCGGGGTCCTTGATGTAATTGTCGACAACTGTTGGGCTCCGTCCAATTTTTTTAGATATTGCGCGGTTAGAATATCCTTCAGAACGGTAAACATCGATTTTATATTTTTCCAAAAGATTTATAATTTTTTGTTTTGCCATTTTGATTCGTAAAATGATTAAGATGTAATAAATTGTAATAAACAAATTTTAAAAATAATAAAAAAATAATAAAGTGCCTTTATTCAAGTGAACCAAAAAAATAGCAAATTATTGGACCTTTTTTTATAAATTGCTCAAAAAAAGTTCTTTATTTAAGAAACCAGTATTATCATGATTGTTTGTATATCTCAAGATGTCTAGCTTCCATTTCCATTTTAAAATTCTGCAATCGGTTACAAATTTCAAAAGATTCAGGCTGCTGAATATGGGAATTTTAGTGCCTTTAAATAAGTGAAGCGGAGCGTATATCCATGGCAGTAATGAAACATTCATCGTAGCTGTAAATCGTATTTATCACAGTTATAAGAAATATTCATTGCAGCAGTGAAACATATACATCGTAACAGCGAAATATATTCGTTACTTTAATGAAAAATATATGTTACGGTTTCGAAAAATATATTTATCAAGAATGAAATATACAAATAAAACAAATTTATCGCAGCTGTGAAAAATATTCCATGCAACACTGAAACATATTAATCGTGGAAGTAAAACACGTTCATTGCGAAGCAGTAGTAAAAAACATTCATTGCGCAACAATAATAATTGTCGTTACATTAATGAAACAAGATTAGTTAACTATTCAGATAACGACTAAATTATCGTTGCTCGGATGAAAATGTACGTTGGCTCACTTTCCATAAAACTATTCATTGTACTGATGCACTGTTCAATTCCTGTGACTAATACGAATTTCCGTTCAGTGTACGTCACCCACATCGTTTTTGTGGTGCACTAGGACGTAGCTATTGCTACCTGGGTTCGTGAATGATATCTGAACATACGATATGTAAGTGCAATACTTCCATTCATATTAGATGTGTGCTAGTATTTGTGTTTGCAAGTATTTTCGTACGAGTATTTCGTTACATTCGTAATACGTTTGCTCAGGCAAAGAGATGTCATTTTTGTGATAAGGATACGTAATCATGTTGAACACACAAACAGACAGGATATTAAATGTGAGTGTTTATGAGTCTGTTAATAGGGTAACTTGTAAAGAGAATACATTCGTATTTATACTCACACACGGGTGCAGACATTGCGCTACGTATACACTTACATACGTTGGCAGGACGCTGTATAGCAGCTCCAACCGGTATTTGTTGTGGATTTTTTAAATTAGAATTTCATACGAAGAAATAAAAGGTAGAAAGAAATGCATTTTATGCAGAAACAAATAAAGCATGTCATTTGAAATATGATTTTGATAACATTCATCAGATTTTAAATGACACGAGCATTCGGAAGGAAGTTTCGGTTTACCAGTATAGTATGATGCCATCTACGTTGTTACTGATTAATTTGTCATAAAAGGTAGCTGACATAGGTATTGCAGTATGTTTATGTCAGAGTTCGTATTTACCCCCATGTGTAACCCACACACATCGCCGTGGGGAATGGGTAATGAACGTTTACCCATTACTACAAGGTAGGGGGAAAGTAATGGGTAGCTACCCACGAAAATGGGGTATTACCCATTAGTCACAGGGTAATGGGGAAAATATTGGGTAGTTGCCCACGACAATGGAGTATAAGCCATCACCATTACACTTGGGGAATGGGTAAGCGGCCTGTTATATGGGTTACGCCGTAGGTTATGGGTTACCGAGGGTAACCCATCCCCATTGTTGATCGAAAATATGGAAAACAAATAGGAAAAAATGTCTATACCTCGGAAACAGAGCGTTAAATCGAGAAAATAATTATTTATTGGGTGTATTAGGATGGAAGAATTATTATTCTTATTCAAGTACACGCAAAGAAAAAACTCGTTCCTCCCAAACGAAATCTCAGACCACTGAAGTTCGTTTGGGGACTGCAGTTGGGAGAAACGAACTTGTGTTAATCTATACATGTCATTTTGTTTGGGCGAACCGAAAAATGTTTGCAGCAAACGAGTTATTAAAAATATAAGCCGAAAACACGTTTGCGAGAAACGATAAACGGTTCCGACAACCGTTGTTTCGATTACAGCAACCGAGTTGCAGTTGCTACAAACTCAACAAACGTTTGCGAGAACTTTTGTTTGGGCGAACCGAAAAACGTTTCCGGTAAACGAGTTATGAAAAATTAGAGCTGAAAAAACGTTTGCGAGAAACGAAAAACGGTTCCAGCAACTGTTCTTTCGATTACAGCGACCGAGTTGTAATTAAAACTTTTTTTATGGCTTCCATAAGCTACTTTTTGTTTAAATTTCCAACTTTTATGATTTTGGTTTTACCCATAAAGTTTGTTTAAAAAAAAAGTTGGAATTTTTGTCTATTTTTTTGCTGTTTACTGACACGTCTGTCTCGCCTTGCATGCAATTAACAACTAAACGCGCAGCAAACTACAACGCGTCAATTGCCCATCCAACATATATTGACAAGGTAGAAGGAGTCTCGCTTGTTCCATTAAGTATTACATAAGTACTTATGCCATCATGCACTAAGAAATTACCAGTACTTACTCGGCAATACACTAGCAATGCGCTTGAGTGACGAATTTAACATGGGGATGTCATTGGATATATATAATTATCACCCTCTCGTTTACCGTCCATTAACGAAAACAGTAATGATAATTCGTTCATTCCTTCATTGATACCAAATAATTACTGAGATAGTTAATGCGGAATAATTACTACTTCGTTAACGATTAATAATTAGCTACTTCGTTAATGATGAATAATAAACTAAATACTTCGTTAAAGATAAATAATGAACGAAATAGGTACTGGGAATGTTAGTAAAGAAATCCTAAAATCCCCTTCTTTAATTTTTTGAAATAAAAAATATGGATTTAATTATTCATTTTATGATCTTTTTATTCCTTCCTTTCAATGTACATTTGTAATTAATAACAGAAACCAAATTAATTTATTTAAAAGTTTAAAACTATAGCAGCCTTTTTCCGTAAATTAATTTTTAATACTTATTATTGTAATATGTATTGCTGTGCATGTATGATGCAATAATTTCCACTATCGGAATGGAGTTACAACTAAATTTTCTTCTCTGAGGATTTGAATTAATTCCTTTCCACAACTTCTTGGTGGTCTGTGTTTTATATTCCATTTACACGGGACAGTTTCAGACAAGATAGTTGAGAATATGTATTAGTTTTCACAAAAGTGAAAAATTGTTTGTGTGACGTACGCGTCCAGCCAGTTATAAAGACAGTACAGTTTTAAGCAACCGCCGACAGGGTCGTTCCGCTAAATTTCGTGCTGATTTTTTGTTTCTTCGCTCTTTTGCCATTGTGTTTTGTGTTACTTCTCCAAATTACAATGGAACTGATGTACTCTGCAAAATTAGACATCTATTAAAAATTTTCAAAAACAAATATATTTCCCAACTTGATCCATATGAACAAACACAGTAAACAAAAAAGTACATCCACAAAATACACTGAATTTAACAGATTGCGTTACAGTCAATGGAGCATGGAAAGCAAAATCAGTTGTTCTATTGCGCCAACCTTTACTAGTTCAGCCATGATCTGGCCGCTTATGTCAAATCTCTGGCCGAAATTACTGTAGTTGAAAAATCAGAGACAGTGGCGAGGCAAGTGAGAGAAGTGTAAGTGTGGTAGTAAAAATGTGTGAATGTATTGCTACTGTCGGAGCAAAACTGTCCCGTGTAAACGCCAGGTAAGAATTAAATTTTCACTTTTTATTTCATCACTGTTAGGAGTTAATTCTTCCACTTGTGTGTCATTTTCCATTATATTGATACCATCTTCACTTTCACAATCATTGCCACTTTTAGCGGTGTTGTCTAGATTTTGTAAATCAACATTCATGATTTTTTTTGTCCACATATATTTCCTTTTCAGTCTTTATTATTCTTCTTAAATACCGCTTGCTAATCATTTTTATTACCTTTAAGCCACAACAACGATTAAAACATAAATTATTATTTTCATTCCTTCAAAACTCCTCTAGAACTTTGCTTTGAAACACGAAAAATTGTAACACAATTTTTGACTGCTCACTAATAGATCAAACACCAAATGAAATGTTTATCGACTACAGATCAAATATGGGAAATGTGAGTCTTTTGTACACTTAATGTTTTAGTACTAAATGTCTTTTGGTACGATCATTCTTTTTACGATGATGCAATACAAGTATGCAACCAGTTCTTTAAAAATGAAAAACATTAGTAAGAATTTATTTTTGGATACAAATCTTTAAAATAAGAGGAAAAACTTAAATATTTTTTTTCGAGAACTTTTTTAATTATCGAGTTATCAAATGTTTAAAAACCTGTGAAAAATAAAAACGTCAGGAATTTACATTCTACGATATTTTCTCCTAGAATAGAAAAAAATTCAATAATATTTTTCGGTAACTGCCTTAATTATCGAGTTATCGAATGGTAAAAAACCTATCACAAAATACAAGCTTGCGAAATTTACAAATCTTTTTATTAACTATTTATATCATACTTTTACTATTTTGTTTTAAAAAGGTACAATTGGATTTTTTTGTATCCAAGCACTATTGTATCTAACGTCTATTGTCACCAATTGACGGACCCTGATGTGGCACTGAAAGAAGTACGACCTGAATTGGTAAATCGCAAAGACGATATTTTCCATCACGACAACGATACACCTCTCACCTCTTGCAGACTTGGCAAAAAATATAGAAGCTTGGACGGGAAGTGATGTCACCTCCATCTTATAGTACTGATCTGAACTTTCTGAAAGGGAAATACTTCAATACAGAAGAGTACCTACAAACCGTGTTGTTCGAGTATATTTGTGGGACGAACCACTCATTCTATGAATCTGTTATCAAAAAGTTGCCTGAACGCTGGCAGAAGTGCATTTAATAACATGCCAACTACATTATAGATTAAAATTAATTATTTGAATAAAATAATTGAAAAATATTTTGACTAAAAAATTACCGAAACATTTTTTTGCCAACCCTATAAAAAGCTTTAAAAAGCATCAGATATATAAAAAGCTTGATGTAACATAATATCGATGTCTCCACGACATTAATTTAATTTAATGTCCCAAGACATTAATTTTACGGTGAAGCAATTGAAAAAAGTTTAAAATATCGCAAACACAAACGTCAATAACAAGTATTTTTTTAAAAAATGTACTGCTTTCCCTTTAATTTTTTTTAAATAATTACTTTTTTTCATTAATTTTGTTATAAAACCCATTTTTTAGTAATAAGATACAGTATTAATTTCCAGTTTAATTTGATACTCGTATTACATGAATAAATATTTTTTTGTTTAGTACTGTATTTAACGTACAGGGTCGACAATCAATTGAACGTTAAATCGGGAATCCACTGAATTTGCGACCGTCCCTAATTGCAATAGACGATATTGGTGGTAGATCCAATCAACAACACTAACGCATGGTTCCCTTACCACTGTGTGGTGGAAGGTAAACAAACCACCATTGCAAAATCTTACGATACTTAAGCCTTACCATTCTGCTACGTAAAGCTTTCGTCACGCGACATACATATGTAAATGAACATACATATATGTATATACATATCCATTTCTATAAACTTCTGAACTTTTCACCACTTCGTTAGAAAATATTCAGTATGTACCTCAAGCAGATCAACACCTTCACCACATCAGTTTAGCAACTCTCTTTTAACCCTGATCTCTTGGTGAACAATCATTCAGTGTAGTGCTGCGACATCGACCTCGAAACATCGATGTTTCAAATAAGAGACATCGATGTCTATAAAACATCGACCTCAAAACATCGATGTTTTCCAAACATCGATGTCGCAGCCCTAATTCAGTGCGTGATATTAATTGGTACGGATAACAAGTGCCCAGGTACTTGTTATATTTAATGTTTGGAAAACATCGATGTTTTGAGGTCGATGTTTTATAGACATCGATGTCGCAGCCCTAATTCAGTGCGTGGTATTAATTGGTACGGATAACAAGTGCCCGGGTACTTGTTATATTTAATTCGCGAAAATTTCGGATTTTAATGGTCGTATTGATATTAATGTGTTACTAAAGTAAAGTTTAAAGTGTGATCTTTGAATTTATGTAATTATTTAAAAGAAAATCACTAAATTAATGTGTAGAAAAGGCATTTGTTTACATAAATCTGATAAATCCTAAGGTTGCATACTAGTTTGTTGTGCCATTTAATTTTCGTTATTTAGCAATTTTTCGTGAGTTTCGCTCTCTATCTCTCTCACATTCTCCTCGTTCTAACGGTTCGCACAAGTGTTGGTACATATAATGTAAAAAGCAAAACAAAAACATTTCCGAAAATAACAAAAAGACAATAAACAGTGAATGCAAATCAAATAATTACGTGAAATAAAATGATAAATGTGATGAAAGATGTGAAGTTAAATGTAAGAAATGTGTAAAGGCCATTATTATTTGTGGGTGAAAGCCATTATGATGATAATAAAATGAGAAAACTAGAGCAGAATTAAGGTACGTATTTTGCATGTCACTGAGACACTAATGGCCAGTTTTTCAGTCAGTGGTGATCTGTGTTTCTTAATTAAATTGTGGTTAAACATCGATTTTTGTTTTTCAGTCAATGGTTAACTATGATTTAACCACCCAGAGTTCATTGGTTAACTTATAGTCGGAACCCGATTTTGACAATCACATTACTGACTGTCAGTATGAGAAATCTAAAATTGTATAAAATACATGTTTCTGATTTGAGTATTTGTACACATACTTTGAAACTAGATCGTTAAATTGTTGCGACTTGGATTTAATGCTTTTGTTTCTCATTTTACACAATTCCATTTATTTGTTCCTCTTTATTGTTTTGGTATTTAGACCAAAATAGATGTATTCCCCAATAAGAATACAAGGGTTGTCATAATCGTTTACAATGTGACAGCTTACTTTAACTTGGCACTGAAAAACAAAATGCAAAGTTAACTTATAATTATCTTTCAAATACGATTAAGTAATCCAATAGTTAACTACCCACTTAAAAACTGGCCATAACTGACATAACTAATAGATATCAACAAAAACTTAATGCTTTTGATTTTTGCTGACTAAGTCATTAGTCGTGTTTTGGTTACAAGCAAGCGATTGTCGCTTGCTAAGTTGTACAGAAAACGGCTTTTTAGCGAGAAGTCATTTTATTCAAAAATATGAGAAATGGTTAAAACGGTAAAAAATTTAAAAATTTTTTTGTTTTAAACTTAGCGAAAATGAATCCCGTCGCTAAGTTCTCGCTAAGTGCTTCATACAAAACAAGCGAATATGTAAGCAAGCGATGTAACCAAAACACGCTTATTATTAGCAATATTTGGCGTGACGTTACAGGGTGTAGTTATTTATGGAATTTATATACAAATTTTACATTAACTAAAATAGTCTTCTGACGGTATTAACTCAGTCAATAATTTCACTACGGATCAAATAAAATTAGCAGATACACTAATATCAAATAGCCTTCCTGTTGTGTGGTTTGTGTGTTCGGATTGAGTTTCTAAAAACTTTCAAGTGATCTTATTGCTTTTAGGAGCCTTAGACCTGTGGTTAAATTGCAGCGACTTCCAATTGACATCAACTTATCCATGCTGAAAGGTGAAGTTGGTGGTTTGTATAAACTAGTTGATGTAAAATAAAAGCGATTTTAATTTTTTGAA
Source organism: Phaonia tiefii (assembly GCA_963931995.1). NCBI lineage: Eukaryota > Metazoa > Arthropoda > Insecta > Diptera > Muscidae > Phaonia > Phaonia tiefii. The sequence goes on along the minus strand of OZ008367.1, from coordinate 175,682,867 downwards.
CTTAATATCAACTTGGACCCGTCGGTGGTGCAATGGGTAGTGTGCGCGCCTCTTGTACAGGAGATCCTGGGTTCGATCCCTGCTCCAACCACCTTAAAATTTCTTTCGACGACGGTCACCTCGCATAGTGACGGCGACACTATCGAGTATCTAGCCATGAAAAAGCTTCTCAAAATACCGTTCGGAATCGGTGTAAAACTGTAGGTCCCAATCAGTGAGTGAAAACTGGAAAGCGCACAGCTCAGTGATTGTGAGAAGTTCTCCCCGGTCCCTTCATGGGATGTAATGGGAAATCATTTATTTTTATTTTTAATATCAACTTAAACATCACTGTAAGGGGCATCAACTTTCATACGCATTTCGCAGAGAAACGTTCATAAGGCAACATCGTCGGCAAAATGTTAATAAATGAACCAAAAATTAAAAAACAAACATTATCGGGAAATTATAAACGCAATAAAAATAGTTTGTAGTGTTATTTATAAATATTTAAAGAAAATAAAATTACATGAGGTGTCAGGGACATCCGGTTGGAACGAAGTTTCTTCCGCTATACATATATTATGTACTAGTTAGTCCATCACGCATAAGGCGCCTGTTGAAAAATACTATAATTTAATTGGATCTTTAAGAAAATATACTTTTTGTAAAATGATAAACTTTTTTTATGAATTTTTTTATTGAATGTATTTTGTAAAAAAATCCTATATTTTTAGGTCCTTTTTGTAAGTATATGTATTACATTTCCCCGAAAAACATTATAAAATGCTAATGTTTTTTTTACGAAATGGTACCATTATTAATAAGAAGTACATTCTGTAAGAAAAAGACTAAGAGTATGAATTTTTTTACAAAGTACTCTTTTTTAAGAACAGGTATTTTTTAAAGAAGTGGTACTCTTTTTAGGAAAAGGTTATTTTTTTAAGAAAATTTACTTATTTTCAAGAAAAGAAAAGATAAGGTATTATTTTATTTTTAAGAAAAGGTACTTTGAAGAAATGGAATGTTTGTAAGAAAAGGTATTTTTGTTAAGAGAATGAATTTTTTTTGAAGAAAAGGTTTTTGTTTTAAAAATGGGATTTTTTTTAGAATTGGTCCTTTTTTCAAGAACAGGTACAATTTTAAGAGTAGGTACTTATCTCAAGAAAAGTTATGTTGTTTTACACAAAAGATACTCTTTAAAGAAATGGTAGTTTTTATGAAAAGGCAATTTGTTGTAAGATACTCGTAATATACTTTGTTAAGAAAATGTACTTATTTAAAAGAAACTATTTTTTGTAAGTATGTTAGGTAATTTTTGTAAGAAAATTTACTTTTTTAAACAAAGGTACTTGGTTAAGATAAGGTATTTTTTTAAGAAAAGGTGCTCTGTTTCAGAGTATGAGTATGTATTTTTTTGAGAACATTTAACTTTTTTTTAAGAAAACACACTTATTTAAGAAAATTTTGTTTTTTAAACTTCTTTCACTTTGGCATTTCTAAATTTACTTTTTATTCAGTTCAAAAAACAATTTTCTCCCAATATGTTAGTCTAGACACAAACCAAACCAAAGGTACGAGAGTAAGAGTAAGTTTGCTGCCAAATATAATTCCATGTTCCGGGTTGGATTTCATGGATACAATGTGTAATAAACAGATTCCACCTAGAAAACTTCTCGTTAAACCAAACCAAATCAAAAGTACCCAATATAGTTGATAATATTGGGTTGAAAACTACAATATGTAATAAACAGGCTCCACCTAGAAAACTTCTCGTTAAACCAAACCAAATCAAAAGTACCCAATATAGTTGATAATAATGGGTTGTAATAAAGTAGTTAAAAAAAGTTGTTTACAATTTTTTCATTTAGCCCCTATCCCGCAACGTTCGATAAGGAACTTCGTTCCAAAAGGGGTTTCCTTAAAATTTCCTGACAAGAAAATGAAGTCTCCTCAACTAGTTTGAGAGTGTAAGGGCAAAATCGAAGTCGATGTGAAATAATCGAAGTTGATGTCTACTTGAAGTCGAGCAACTCATCCACAGGTCTAAGGGTCCCATTACTCAGCTTAAAAGTTGGAAACAATATTCTTAAGGGGCCCTTAGACCTGTGGACAGTTGCTCGACTTCAAGTTGATATCAACTTCGACTATTTCACATCAAATTCCATTTTTGCCCTTAGACTTTCAAACTAGTTGAGGGAACTTAAATTTCTTGTCAGATGACTGCGGAGATATCACACATTTTAGGAAAAAAGACGTTACTTTCTATTAATATTTATAAATAACACTTCAAATCATATTTATTTAGTTTATATTTTTCCGATAAAGTTTAATTTATTTATTTTTTGGTTAATTTATTTACATTTTGCCGATAATGTTGTAACTTCCCCTTACGCTGGTGGATAAGTTGATATGAACTTCAAAAAAGTCAGAATCGCTTTAATTTTACATCAACTAGTTTGTACAAACCACCAAATTCACCTTACACCATGGACAAGTTGATGTCAATTGGAAGTCGCTGCAATTTATCCACAGGTTTAGGGGACTCTATATACGACATCGCTTTTTTGAACATTTTTCTTTTTTAGTTGGGTAAAGGCTCCTTGGACTACCTACCGCATTATTCAGTTGTGATTACCAATAATTGTGTTCTTTATCACCAAATGTTGTGCATATCAATTTGTAATTCAGTTGTGGTTGCAAGAACTGAAATACTTAGTTCAAGCCACAGCAGCAAGAAATAAATGTGATATGTCAATCAAGTTTTATTTTTAGCAATCAAATTATCCTGTATTGGTGAATATTCTGTTAGTTGGATGAACGAAAAATGTAAAAACTAATACGATTGTACCAAATAATATATTGGTATTGCTCTACTAATTACTTGAATTTGATGGCTGTCAATTCTTTGGTGGTGCTTTAACCCATTATGAATTTTACAGAAAAACAAAGTAAAAAGAATATCTTTTTATTAAAATTGCGTATATTAGATGCAAATATAAATATAATTATTATTATTTATAACCAAGGTTTGTATTTCGTGCCCATTTTTGATCGAAAATATGAAAAAATTTCTATATCTCGAAAACGGAACGTCCAATCGAAAAAATAACTTGCTAAGGGTTTCCCACAAAGTGTTCCAAATCGCATGAAATAAATTTTTTTTAAAAAATCGCCAAAATAAGAAAATTGCTAAATTAAAAAAATGCTTATAACTCGGAAACGATGCGTCCAATCGCAAAACTAGTAAATTTTTTACTTCCACAGGAGGCTGTAACCAATAGATGTCTCTACTACGGTCTTTAGTGGTCTTTACATTACTAAACAAAACGGAAAAACTCACTTTTTTCGAATAGAAAATCGCTAAACCGCCATTATGTACATATGTATATGGCAAAGGGAGCGTTCAAACAAAATATAAGTAACTACTTTTTTCGGCTTTCTAAGGGGTGTCCAACCGCAAAAATAATAATTTTTTTACTTCCATAGGAGGGTTTAACCTATGGATGCCTCATATACGGCATCACTTAAAATCCGTTAAACTAACATTATTTTAAATAAGCGATGTCGTATTAAACACATCCATTGGTTAAAGTCTCTAATAGTGGTAACAAAGTTATTTTTGCGATTGGACGCACCGGTTCCGAGTTATAGCCATTTTTGGAACGAACTTCCTTATCGAACGTGGCGGGATGTGGGGCTAAATGGTAAAAAGTTCAACAACTTTTTTTAAACACTATTTTGCTACAACCCAGCATAATCAACTAAATGGTCCGCCATCTAGCGTTTTTTTTTCAACTAGTGCTTATTTCGTGAATGGTAACACTTAGCTCATGTCTGATTTGACAGATAATTAGTTTTATCCTTCCGCTGAACGAATATGGTTGTGTATACGCTTGAACAACGGTGGGAAATATTGCGACATTACTTTGAGAATCATGGTAATGTTGCAGAACGTGTGCGAAAATTGCGTACGGATTTTGGAAGAAGAGAAGCACCGTCAGCTCCGTATGTTCGTTATCTTGTGAAAAAAGTGAAAGAAACTGGCATCGTCATCGATAAACCAAAGCGTGAAAAGCCAAAAATAGTGTGTACACTCGAGAATGTTGCTGCTGTGGCAGAAAGTTTGCGTGAAGCGCCATCAACATCAATTCACCGTCGTTCTCAACAATTGAACATTTCGGAGACATCATTGAGACGAATTTTGCATAAAGACCTTGGTATGACGCCACACAAAGTCCAATTGGTTCAGGAGTTGAAGCCAACTGACCATCCAATGCGTTTTCGCTTCGCTAAGTGGGCCTGCGATTGACTTACAGAAGATGCCGATTTTGGCAAAAAAAATCATCTTTTCAGATGAAGCGCATTTTGATCTTGGCGGATATGTAAACAAGCAAAATTGCAGCACAGAAATCCCGCACGCATACATTGAAAAGCCGATGCACCCAAAACGAGTCACTGTTTGGTGCGGATTTTGGTCCAGAGGCATAATTGGGCCATTTTTCTTCGAAAATGAGTAAGGAGTGGCCGTTATCGTCAATGGCGATCGTTATCGGGCCATGTTGAACCAATTTTTGTTCACAAAAATGGAAGAGGAGGATATAGGCAACATTTGGTTTCAACAGGACGCCGCTACGTGCCACACAGCCGAAGCTACACTCGATGTTTTGCGCCCTGTTTTTGAAGATAGCATCATCAGCCGCAGAGCTGATGTCGTTTGGCCACCTCGGAGCTGCGATTTGACACCGTTGGACTATTATTTGTGAGGTGCCCTCAAAGATAAGTGTTACGCCGACAAGCCAGAGACAATTGACTCTTTAAAGGACAATATTCGTGAAGCCATAGATGAAATACAGCTGCACACAATCGATAATGTGCTTAAAAATTGGACCGATCGTGTAGGCTACTGCATGGCCAGCCGAGGCAGCCATTTGAATGAAATTATTTTCCATTACCGGAAGGATTGTACTTTCAAATAAAAAAAGAAATTTGAGAAAATATTCAGTAGTTTTTTTTTTATAGCATTTTCAAAAAAAAAAGTTATTTGGCGGACCCGTTATATTGGATACTTTTGCTTTGGTTTGTGTCTAGACTAACATATTTTGGGAAATTCCTTCTTCTTGCCTCTTTCAAGTTGTGGTGCTAAACGTTTGTCTCGACTGAATGTGACACATAATGCAATTTTAAGGCATGTGTTTGGTGTTAAACGATTTGAGGGCTCTTCACCTTTTTCAAAATTTTCGTTCGGAGGGACACTTAAAAATTTGCTCTTATCTTGAGCTAACACTAATTTTTCAGAACAGTATTGTATACACAAAGGAACCTACTTACATAATTAACATCCTACGCTTTGGCAAATCGAACAGAGGAATACTGCTCATACCAATCAGACATCCGCGCTTAATATCAGAAAGGCATTGTACTGTTAGTGCGGTTCGACTTTGGAACTCGCTCCTCTTTTCAATTCAAACTATAGGCAACGCAATATTATGTAAACGTGCTTTATTTAAACATTTTTAAACTTGTGTCTCTTACTAATTGTCAGTATATACTCAATGTACTACTTTTTCTTCAAATTTAGTTGTTTTAGATTCTCGTTATGTTTAAAATTGTAATTTCCTTTAAGGCTGTAAGAGATCATGTTTTCCCCGGTTAGTGAAAAAAATGTAAATGCCGCGGTTGGGATTCGAACTCACATTCGTTGGACGATCGTTTCGATGTTTGTGAAGCATCATCTTCAGCAGCGTCTAGTCCGTTAAGCCACTGCGGTGTGTATTTACACAAGTCACTAACCGAAGACATTTATTGACTGTGTGTAGAGCGATTGTTGTCGCTACTTACACATTGCTCGGTTGGTTTTTATTGTTTCCTTTTGACTTTTAACATAGTAATTTGTTGTTAATAACAACGTGCATTTTCTTAAAAAATATCTCCAGTGCCAAAATCAGGATCAGGATTATCGTAATTATTTTTATCGTTTACCCATAAAGTTTGTTTAAAAAAGTTGGAATTTTGTTCTATTTGTACACTCTCTACTTACAGGTCTGTCTCGCCTACCAGTCATATAACAACTAAAAGCGCACTAAACTACAACACGTTAATTTTCCGTCCAAGATATATTGACCAGGGATGATATTTGTAGTGGATAAGGACTTTTTTACCACGTTTCGGTTTCAAAATGTCCCCAACTCCTTTTGGTCCAATAAGAGTACTTTCGGATTTGACTTACCAAATTTTATGTGACAGGTATTTAAATACAATACATGGCAAAATATGTTAGGTAGTAGCAGTAGGAATTGGAGGAATTTAGTTTTTATATCAAGGGCCGACCGTGAAACTCAGCTGATTGAAATTCCCACAATTAATTATTTTTATTTTGTGTGCAATAAGACTGAAATAAAGGGTTTTTCAACAGAGACGGTACAAAAGTAAATCGATAGGGACAGCAAACGACACCATATTTTTTTTCGCTCTTTTGACATTTCTCTTCAGTAAGGTTTGCCATTTCATCATGGAAAGATATACGAGCCAACAACGAGTCGAAATTATTAAAATTTACTACCGAAATTTGGAGTCAGTGGCCTCAACTTTAAGAGCGCTACGTCCAATTTATGGTCGTCATAATCGTCCTACCAGATCAACAATTGAGCGTATAGTGGAAAAATTTGAATCCACAGGCACAGTACAAAATGTGCCCGTACCAGTGAGACAAAGAAGTGCCCGTAGTGTCGAGAATATTGCTGCCGCTGAGGCTTCAGTTCAAGAAAGCCCAAATGTGTCTCTCACACGTCGTTCTCAAGCGTTGGGCATCTCTGTGACGTCGTTGTGGCGAATTTTGCGAAAAGATCTTGCCCTACATCCTTACAAGATCAAACTGACGCAAGAACTGAAGCCGCTTGACCACAATAAGAGGCGTATGTTCGTGAATTGGTCTGAGCAACAACTTGAAATCTTCTTCAGCGATGAGGCTCATTTCTGGCTGAATGCATTCGTCAATAAGCAAAATATGCGTTATTGGTCAGGCAGCAATCCACACGTAATCCATGAGTCATCATTGCATCCCGAAAAAATTACGGTTTGGTGCGGTTTATGGGCCGGCGGCGTCATTGGGCCGTACTTCTTCCGTGATGATCAAGACCGGCACATTACTGTGAATGCGAATCGCTACCGTTCAATGATAACCGAATATTTTTGGCCCCAATTGGATAATATGGACTTGGAGGACATGTGGTTCCAACAGGACGGCGCCACAAGCCACACAGCGAATGCCACAATCAATTTATTGGAAACCAAGTTTGGTGAACGTGTTATCTCACCAAATGGCCTAGTCGATTGGACGGCGTTAGATTATTTCCTGTGGGACTACGTCAAGTCTGTGGTCTATGCCAACAAGCCAGCGACGATTGATGAACTTCGTACGAATATCGAACGTGAAATTGCAGCAGTATCGCCCGATTTATGCTTGAAAACCGTCGAAAATTGGGTTCAGCGTCTGAACTTCTGCAAGCGTGCCCGTGGTGGCCATGCAAAAGAAATCGAGTTCCATACATAATGCCATCGAAAGTACTTTCACAGGAATAAAGAATTTCATTGGTATCTAAAACCGGTTTTGTTTTATTTAAAAAAACTTTTGTAGCGCTCTTATTGAAAAACCCTATATGTGTGCGTGAGGCTAACTAAAGCTTTCACTGCATTTACACCGAAATATTAACAAAACGTACGCAGATACAATAATACATTTTTTATATGTTCTATAAACAGCCCGTTAATCTTTCGGTGTGGGTATTTCTGTTTATTTTATTATTTTGTAAACGTTCTGTCAATCTGGGATCAAGCACTTGCCTGAATTGTGGTAGAAAGTCCTTGGAGAAAATGGCGGTTACTTTCTCCGATTAAAATTTATTATTTGAATAAGAAAATTTAAATTTACTTTAAGCCAGCAACCCGAAATTAATTTGTTGTCGCCTAATATTAACGAAGCAGATGTAAAGGAATTTCTTCTGAAATCTATTTTTGCTACATTAAAAATAAATAAATCCGATCCTATTTACGATCATAATCTTACGAATTTCAACCACGTAGTTTAGCATCCCACGTCCATTACTAGATCACCTTACAATTTTATAACGATCAGCACTATATATTCTTGGCCTCAGTGAGTCTTTCCAGGACTTACGAATGGGATGGCAAAGTGAATACTTCCCCATCCTACGGTTGAGGGTATAAACACATTTTAGAAATTTCAAACAGAATCATAAAAAAATCACAAAAAAACAAACTCGAATATGAACTTCAAAGCCCATTTATTTCATTCAAATCGAATCCAGAAGTGGTAAAAGGCAAACAAAAATAGCGGGGAGGCAGTTGACATCACCGTGATTTGTTTATAAATTTATCTAATTGAATTTGGCATGTGCCAAGTGTAGTTAAATGTTTTTCGTATTTTTTTATTAGTCGGAAAAGTTTATTTTGCGCTAAAACCACTCATTAGTTAGAATAAATACATACATTGATTTGTATAAATGTATGTGTGAATGGAAACCTAAATTTATATTCACTCAATGGAATTAAATTAATTTAATTTATTTGAATATATACGCCAAAATTGGTGGCAAAGGGGAAAGTTCAAATAAATGATTGGTGAGAATAAATGTACTTTGATGTCGCTGCAATTAAGTGCGCTGAGGGATGCCAGATGATATCGCATAAAGGTCGACAACAATTGTAAAAGTAAATTTCTGATAATTTTTTGGGACATTTGTGGGGAATTCTGCACTGAATAGTCAACAATTTCGGGTGAATAACATTTATGCGAAAGAGTTGTTGCCAACTCAGATATGTGGCAATACCTGTAAAATACAAGAATCTGAAGACTTTAGTAAAAAAAATGTAGTGAAATTTAGTGATATAGCCAGTACACTCATATCCAATAACACTAGCCAACAGTCGTTTTGTTATTTGTTTCTAGCATACTTTTTCTCATTGATTTTGACCTACTAAACACGAAAATGAGTTTTAAAAATTTTTCTGTTGATTGGTTTTCGAGATACAAATTTTTGAATTTTTTTTTTTAAATTTTTGGAGGTACACTTACAATTTTGAGCATATCTTTCGTCTTCTTTGACGTATTTGATCCTACTACTACTCAAATTAAAGCAAATTGAGCCATCTACAACTCATTCTCAGAAAATTTTCAAATCGGGTGAGTAGTTTTGATGTTGGCGGCTTAAAAAGGTTAAAAAACTGCGTTTTTTTAGTAAAAATGTGGCAGAAAAATGCATATAAAAATTCATATAAAATATAAAACGCGATGCTAACAGCGATTTTGGTTTTTTTACGTATAGCTGGCATTTTTCCAAAGAAAATAAGCACTTACTTAACAAAATCTGACAACAAATGGCGGACTTATAATTTTTTTGGTAAAACACCGAAATTCCGCTATTTCACGATATTTTGATTTTCATTATTTGCGCAGCTAACCTACTCGGAGGGATCGAAAAAGCAAGTTTTTTATAATCCTTTTGGAATAGAACGGAACAGTTGCTCCTATTCATAAGTTACTTCTGTTCAAAATTTCACCACCCTGGATTAATGTCTTCTGTTCTGGCAAGGGACGTGAAATTTCAAAAATTTAGTGAAATCAGCAATTTTTTTTTTTGGAAATTTTTTTCAAATGTCACAGCACTTAGCAGTTTTGATAAAATTTTTAAATTAATATTAATAACACAAATATTTCATAATTGTAAAAAACCTATTTACAATACCGTAGGGACGTTTCGTCGATGTTTTTAAGAAAATGGTATAATGAAAATGCAGAACATAGAAACACAGGTGCATTTTACGATACGAATTTTGGCAAACCCACTTTACATGTACAAAATTGTTTGGAAAAAACGTTTACGTAATTTTTATGATTCTCAGAATTAAAAAAAATAAGTAATACACAAATAGTTATTTAATTTTTATGATTGTGGTTGCAGAGTAATATACGCTTCTGAATGTGCGTGGACGCTCTTCGTGTTCCTTTATGACTGCTACTCCGTTCACAGTCAATTAAAGGGAATTACACTTTTTTATTGATGTGTGTTTTCCCGATAGCTACCTGTATCGGATTTTTTTACAGAAATTCCCCCCACATTTGTGAGTGGTCATTATTTGGAAACTTTTCCACAATTTGAAACGCACACTTGCTGAATCAGGTATATAACCAGGTATAGTATTTATAGGTGTTCATTTATCGTTTTTTGTCATTCAACAAGTGTCTACGAACGCGAGTAGTACGAGTAAAAAGTGAAACAAATTGAATTTAAGTGCATATAATACCTACCCAACAAGTAAGACAATGAGTAAAAGACTACGTGTGTTCGAGTGTTTGAACAATCCAGACAATTTCTGCAATGTTTGTGGCGAGTTTATAAAGAATAATCACGCACACACGTTTACTCCAGCAGTGCAATTGCACTATTTGAATTATTTTGGTATTTCACCAAATATCACAGAATCATGGACACCTAAGTCGCTGTGTGATCTTTGCTATATAATCCTAACCAACTGGGCAGCTGGCGGAAGGTAAGAATTTTTATTTAAACACATTAAGCAAAGCAAATATAGTAATTTATTTTAATTTTAGGCGCCATATGAAATTCGATACACCAATGATGTGGAAAAAGCCGCTATGCCATTCCACAGACTGTTATTTTTGCCTCACCACAAACAGTGGGGTAGGGAGATTTTTAAAATGGAACTACGCTCAAGTGGGATCGTTTGCACTTCCAGTACCACATTCGAATGATGTACCATATCCAGTGTGCCCTGGTGCATCTCTTCAAAAAGCAGAATCGTCAGATCAAGAGTCCGAGTCAAGTGCAAGCGAATTTGGGGCGTGCAGAAACCGAAAATTACTGTCACAGGCCGAACTAAACGATTGGGTGCGCGATTTTGGTCTCACTAAGGAGAAATCCGAACTTTTTGCGTCTCGGATGGTACAGTGTGGATTTGCGGATTCAGAAGTGAAAGTAACAGCGTACAGGAAGCGTCACCAGCAGTATGCAAAATTTTATACAAAGAAAGACCAAATATGTTTTTGCAGCGACATTTCCGGCTTGTTCCAAGAGCTTCACCAAATTCACAACCCCAATGAATGGAGGTTGTTTATTGACAGCAACAAAGAGAGCTTGAAGGCAGTTCTCTTACATAATGGGAATGAAAAGCCATCTCTTCCTATTGCTCATGCGGTTCATTCAAAGGAGAACTATGAAACTATGAACATTTTGCTGAAATGCATAGAGTATAGCAAATATAATTGGAAAATATGCGCCGACCTCAAAGTTGTGGCCATTCTGTGTGGACTCCAAGGAGGCTATACGCGACATTGCTGTTTTCTGTGCCTTTGGAATAGCCGCGCTGATGATCAGCATTATATTCAAAAAAAATGGCCGGAACGAACGAAACCTGTAGTTGGAGAAGCGAATGTTCAGCGCAAACCACTAATAGAGAACCGTGAAAATATAATACTTCCGCCGCTGCATATAAAATTGGGTTTGATAAAAAATTTTGCCAAAAAATTGGACAAAGAAGGTGAAGCTTTTGCCTATTTACGGTCAATTTTCCCTTACCTTTCGCTGGCAAAAATTAAAGAAACATTCCCGAAGCTGTTATCACCCATCGAAGCCGCAGCATGGAATTCCTTCAGGCTTGTTGTGGAAAACTTTTTAGGAAACAACAAAAGCCATAATTATAAGGACATAGTTGAGGATCTGGTAAAGAACTATGAAGCAATGGGTAGGTTTTTTTTGAAACAAATGTTAATTTAAATAGCGTTTTAATTCTCGTTTTTTTTTCATTTTTGGGTAGGAGTGCACATGTCACTTAAAATACACTTTCTGCATTCTCATTTGGATTTTTTCCCTGAGAATTTAGGAGACGTGAGCGACGAACACGGCGAGCGCTTTCATCAGGAATTGAAGGCTATGGAACGACGCTATCAGGGCATCTATGACACGGCTATGATGGGTGACTACATTTGGACCCTAATACGTGAGACCAATTGCAGCGAATACAAAAAACAAAGAAGAAGTCAGCTGTTTTTCCACATGGCATAAAATGTACAGTTATATCTTTGTTTCTACTCATTTTTTATGGGCGTTGATTTGGTTAATTTCGTTAGTTTAGCTAACCTGGCACATCCATTTCTAATTGTGCCATACATTGAGTATGTAGTGCTCTAAATAAATTAAAAAATAATATACTAAGACTAATTTGTTTATTTTAAATTAAGTTCAAACGTATTTATTCGTTTGCGTTGGGTAGGTAAGCTGTGCAAATAATGAAAATCAAAATATCGTGAAATAGCGGAATTTCGGTGTTTTACCAAAAAAATTATAAGTCCGCCATTTGTTGTCAGATTTTGTTAAGTAAGTGCTTATTTTCTTTGGAAAAATGCCAGCTATACGTAAAAAAACCAAAATCGCTGTTAGCATCGCGTTTTATATTTTATATGAATTTTTATATGAATTTTTCTGCCACATTTTTACTAAAAAAACGCAGTTTTTTAACCTTTTTAAGCCGCCAACATCAAAACTACTCACCCGATTTGAAAATTTTCTGAGAATGAGTTGTAGACGGCTCAATTTGCTTTAATTTGAGTAGTAGTAGGATCAAATACGTCAAAGAAGACGAAAGATATGCTCAAAATTGTAAGTATACCTCCAAAAATTTAAAAAAAAAGTTCAAAAATTTGTATCTCGAAAACCAATCAACAGAAAAATTTTTAAAACTCATTTTCGTGTTTAGTAGGTCAAAATCAATGAGAAAAAGTATGCTAGAAACAAATAACAGAGAAAATTTTGTTATTTGTGACCTAGTGTAATAAACCCGATATTCCGTAGGAGATTTGGATGAACAATTTCTATATCTTATTACGGTAATTTCTCATCATGTTTCCTCTGTTTTAGATCCATGTCAACATGGCTTTGAGAAGAGTCGTTCCACTGTAACTAATTTGCTTCAGTTTTCCTCTTCTATTATTGACGGCTTTATTAGTGGAGCTCAAACTGATGTGATTTTTACCGATTTTAGTAAGACCTTTGATAAAGTTAACCACAATTTGTTATTATACATATAAACTCGGGGCAATGGGTTTTAATGCAAACATGCTGAATTGGATTCGTTCTTACTTAATGAACCGAGAACAGATGGTATCATTTGGCCGATCATACTCAACATTTATATTTGTTTCATCTGGGTTGCCTCAGGGCAGTCATCTTGGCCCGGTTCTATTCTTGTTATTCATTAACGACTTACCCACCTCTATAATGAACTCTAAATTGTTAATGTAGACTGATGACATGAAGATCTTTTTTCTTACAAGGATCCTTGTCAATATACTTTACTTCAGAGGGATTTGTCTACTTTCCAAACGTGGTGCGAAACCAATCTGATGGAGCTTAATCTTGCGAAATGTAAGCATATGCTGTTCTCTACGTCATCATTCTTTTCGGAAAAATAAATTCTAGGTGGCAATTTTCTTGAAACGGTGGTCAACAAGGCTAATGCCGTTCTGAACTTTATTAAACGTTGGGTAAAGGAATTTTCTGACCCCTATGTTACGAAAAATCTTTTTACTTCACTCGGATCTGTTATCTGGAACCCTCAAGACAATTTTTATGTTAGTATGATTGAATCGGTTCACAAACAGTTTCTCATTTTTTGTCTGAGAAACCTTCAATGGAACCCGAACCATAATCTTCCTACGTATAACAGTAGACTAGCATTGACCAGATTGCCGACTCTTAGTAGTAGACGTACCATGATGAATTCTATTACAGCTTTGAAGATAATTGATGGATGTATATGTTCTCAATTTCTGTTATCCATTGAGACCCACGAGGTACTATAAACTCATTCACATCGAGTTTTAGCGTTCGAGTTATGCGTCCTTTGACCCAGTTAGGAGAGTGTGTTGTGACTTTGATGTGTAATTTCGGTTTACTGATTTCACTGGTACTTGTGAAACTACAAAGTCTAGGATAATTTGTCATTTGAACCCATTACATTAGTGCTCTATATGCCTTCACTTATGTAAATGAAGTTTCTCCTTACTATCTGGTCTGATTTATAACTTGGTTTTGGGTTTTGTTCGTAATTATTATATATTATGAAATCTTTGTTATATTAATATCTCTTGATGTACTTTTATACTTATTTATGTTAGTGTAATACCAACTGGTGAAGAATTTCTGTAGTTGGTTGCATCCTTGCTCTCCCGTTATAGACCGGGCTATGATGTGAACGTTGTCCTCACGTTATGGGGACGTGGCCCTCTCGTTCGGTAGGGGCGGGTAAAAGCGGTGGTTCACTCGATTACAAAAAAACCACATCATGAGGACGATTCGAAGTTAAATGATAAACAAATACTTAATTTCTCAAATTTCGAGCATCCCGACAGATTGTATTTCCTTTTGTAATTGACAGTTCCTTCGTTAGGGGATAAAAATAACGTCCAATCCGAACATTTTTGAGATGCGTATTTAAGCGCCTGGCGGTTCTTTTAGGCGTTTTAAAAAATCGCCCAAAACAAAAACGGCTCAAAACAACACAAGTTTGAAACACAATGGTTGTTCCAACCGAAATTTTAGAAAATTTGATTGACAAAACGAATATAATTCAAGATTCAGTTGCCACGACCGAATCAATTATGAAACGAAGTTGCTGCAACCGAATTTCAGTTACGATGATTAATTTTAGTCGTGAAAACCCCAATTCGGTGTGGCAACCACAATTCCGAATTCCGAGTGAAAACTGGAAAGCGCACAGTTCAGTGATTGTGAGAAGTTCTCCCCGGTCCCTTCATGGGATGTAATGGGAAACCATTTATTTTTTTTTACAGACTCCACCTAGAAAACTTCCCGTTAAACAAGAAATTTCCCAACATATATTAGTCTAGACACAAAACAAAACAAAAGTATCCAATATAGTTGATAATACTGGGTTGTAGCATAATAGCGATAAAAAAAGTTGTTTAATTTTTTTTCATTTAGCCTCCATCCCGCAACGCGCGATAAGGAACTTCGTTCCAAGAAAAATGGTTGCGAATTGTTTCTAGAATTATAATGTTCAGGCAGTTTAATGTATTCAAGCTAAATTTCTAATACAATGATTTACCACTCCAAAGTATTTGTTTAAAATTGGATTCTCAGGAATCGAACACAAGATCGGAATCTGCAAGGGCACGCATGTTATAATTTTTCTTTGACGAACTGCGAACATGTGAAAAACTGGTTTTAATGAACAACCGCATCCCTCTTGACTTACCTTAGGTGACCTGCCAACAGGCCTGCTTAATGAAGGGAAGTGTCCATGTCTATGACCCTCCATTCTCGCTTCTATTAGTGGGCCTGCCACTAGACCTCGTTACATAAAGGAAGTATGCATGCTTGTGGGATCTTTTGATAGGTACAGAGAAGGTCTCCTAACAGACCTGCTTTCAGAATGGATACAAGCTGGTTGACCGCACCTTTTTGAATCCTTAGAGGAGGTCTCGTTCAAGGCCTCATTCAAGCAGCGGAATTGCACGTGTATAGAATTTGTCATCAGCCTAGGAGATCGAGAAAAGATGGCCTGTATGTATGCATACTAGGGAAAGTTATAGTTGAATGTAGCCAATCTGCCTCAGAAGTTATATTTTTCACGCCGTTAACGCTGCTGGGATAGACTAGATGTCGTAGCCTTTTGCCAACTACAAATCCGTTGCTAAATTCGTGTTATATTTTACAGTGTTCCTTCCTTGTAAAGCCATGACCTTCCAATCGGATTTCTTGGATGGCGGTAATGTCAGCCTTATATTTTTCTAAGACATTCGATCTGTACAGACTTATTACATTCGATAGGCATAACCATTAATCTTTATATCGCTTGCGGGGGATGAGTCTCATTATCGGGGTACGCTTGACATAGCGCCGAAAGTAGTGCGATCCCTTTGAGACATTCTACAGACGCATTGTTTATAACAATTCCCGAAGTAAATAGCAAGCAGAGTGGAGACAGTGAGAAGAACTCTGCAGTACGACCATCAAACGATTTTGTCGATGATGCAATGAAATAAGTCATACAAGACATTTTGACCGTTCATCGTATTATTGTCGTTTCTGCAATGATTACATCGTAAATGATAAGAGAAAGATTTAAATTACAGCTCTGAGTTAAACGATTTTTAATTTTTTTCAATATTGCTTTAACTTATAAGGGCTGATCAATAAGTCCGTGACTTTTTGAATGAAACAGTCTTTTTTCCAAAAAAAAAATTCAACATAATCTCCTTTTAGCTCAATACACTTAGTCCAACGTTTCTCCAGTATTTGTAAAAATACGATTTTTCGAGGTCCATAAAATGCATTTGTTTCATCAATAATTTCATCGTTGGAACAAAATCTCTTTTCACCGAACCATTTCTATAGGTTTGGAATTAGGAAATAGTCACTAGGGGCTAAATCCGGAGAATATGGCGGATGAGGTACCAATTCGTAGCCCAATTAAAGAACTCCGAATAAAAATTTTGAATAAATATTTAGCAAAGTCAAATAAGGTGGCTTAACATAAAACATTAGTTTGTTTTTTCTAAACTTAAAACTCCAAACAATCCTTTGAAGTTCTCACACGATTATGTTTAAAGTCTATTGAGAGCAAACGCGGCACCCATCTTGCAGACAGCTTTTTTAAACCTAACTGATCATTTAAAATCGAAACCACACTGACATATGAAATGTCTATGGCATCAACAATCTGACGCACTTTTACTCTTCGATCGGCCAGCACCATATCGTGGATTTTTTCGACTTTTTCGGGTGTATTGACCTCAATTGGCCGTCCAGAACGTTGAGCGTCATAATATTTAATGAGCACTCGAAATTCACTTTTTTCCATTTTTAAACAAATGCACGAGGTTGTATGTTTTGAACAGCTGTTAAACGCAAAGTAAATGACGGAACTTGCTCAAAATTTTACAGTAGTCTACTAGCAGGTGGTACTTGATGGGAGCAGTGTTACATTTCATGTAACTACGAAAGAAGTTCGAAAAGTCACGGACTTATTGATCCGCCCCCGTATAATGGTTAACGACGAAATTTTTTTTTTGATGGAATAGCTGGTACTTTTCTGTAACGATGCAACAGCACATGTATTGTATGTCTCCTCGTCCGCCAAATTAAAAATATGCAATAATATTTTTTCATAGAAATAGAAAACTGAGAAAAAAACTATAAAATTTGTGGAAGTTGAGCTTGAGGGTATGATCTTTTGAAAATTAAACATTTCTTATAACGTACGGCCACGTATTTTTAATTTATTTAAACAGTACAAAAAGTCCTATCCCTAATATCCACACATTCTTATATATCAAAAATGTTATCTGTAAAGGAAGTGGCTATTCTTCTTACAAATAGTGCAAACTAAATAGGTCATAATCGTACTTTCCTGAACTCAGCATAATTTCATGACTTTGAGAACTTAATTTTTAAATTTCTAAATTATGAAACCAGTTAAATCTGGCAACTCTATGTACGTTTACACTGACAAAGTAATTATATTAACTTTTTAATATTTATAAAAGTTTGAACCTGAAGTGGTCAAGTTGGCCATGATACGTCATAGTAGTTGGGGGTTTTTTTTTCCATCTAAGTAGTTTGCACTTTTCATTTTACAATAAAATATGTGAATAATTGAATTGCACTTCAGGTACGACTAAATACGATCTGTTATTTAATTGATATTTATATTAAATCATATAAATAAATTACGGCTGTGTGTGACCAATTAGTATCGTGGTCACACATTGGAGTATATTAGTCTCTGAGAGAGATTTTGCTTTTTCTCCTACTGGGCGGCGGGCTGCCCTAACAGCCGTATCAAATATGTCCTTAGTGGAGCGGTGTTCACCTGTGGTTAAGGACTGCACGTCGAGAACCACACCTCCGCGAGTGGTGGATGCGGGACGCCATCAAGATATACGATGCAGCATAGAGATATAATATGAGGGATGTATGTGCAATGTAAATGTCATGCTAATACCGATGCATTCTCAGGTTATCAAGTGACAACAGTCACTAAAGCTTATCGAAATGTTGGGCGATTTAATTTGCATTTAAAAGGCGGGTGTACAAACGTTTCTCTGCTCAATGGTGGATAAAAAAAGTAATGAAAAACTAAATCCAAGTCCGATAGACTCACGGAAACTTGAACGCTGCTCAGCGTTTGATAAATTATGGACGGTAATATAATGCAAAACCCCTATAGACTGGTGTAGAAAATTGTCACCGTTTGTATTTGCTATGAAAATTCACAAGTGAAACAGAGAATATGCAACCACCAACTCGCTGATGATCCCCACAAATGTTATAAGAACCATGATCAACGAATATGCATGGTATGTAAGAACCATATAGTTTCTGTGTACCAGTATACATCTGTCAGTTGGATACTGCCATCCGAAAAGCATAGTGTTCTTACACCCCGTGTGCATAATAATAAGTCGCGGTCCTTCTAATGGTCGCGGTGGTCATACACTAGTAGGAAGTTGTCTATTTTCTTTTTCGCTTTGGTATTTCCATTGGAAATACGAACGGAGTCGGTGATACACTCAAAATGTTTAAAACTGACATTCCAGGATACACGATGGGAAGAACAGTAGGAATAACTGTGAATTTCGTTTCGGCATTCACGTAGGCAAAATGCTACGACTTCTAGTCCCTAGATTCGAGTGAACGTACAAGGATCATTACTTGCTTCCATTGCAAAGAACGCAGCCTCTACCGATGGTTTTAAAGCAGAAACAGATTTCTAACTCACTACGAATTGCTTTCAGTTCGTACTTGGTTTTGAAAATCCTCCTCAAGCATGGAGTAATGGGTGCGAGTCTCCAACCCTCTCTTATCATTCTCTTGTGGTCGTCAAGGTAGTAGGAGATTTCATCGAGTTTGAGTTGCTGTTGTGTGTTACTCTCTGGTTGGATACAAAACGGACATAAATAAAAAAGAATGCGTATTTTTGTTCGATGCAACCAATATACTTATTTACTTATCCGGTCTCTAATATCTCTGGGGGGTCAGTGACCTTACAAAACGAAGATAACATACTTCGCCAACTAGGTTGACCTTTTGCCTTATCTCTCCAGGTGGCAATACCAAGTGTACGCAGGGTTTCGTCCATAGAGTAAATCTTAGTAGAGAAAATATTTGGCTCATCTGACGTTTCCTTTCACACTCTTCGTGATGCGGTCGGTGTGATAGAGAGATGTTTGACGAAAAGTGACATACATGAAAAACTGTGAAATTTAAATGGGTTTTAAACTTTTGTATTGACTGTTATTGTTAGCATACATTTGTGTTGTATGTAACACAATAATTTTAACACACAAAAGGAAATGCCGTTGTTGTTATTTTGTTCGTTGTTTTGAACCATTGCCTCTAACTATTGCATCTGCTATAAGTATTAATCTATGGTTTCGTCAAACTGATCCCTCCAGCGGGGACCCAGGATTCTGCGCCATAAAGCAACACTGATTGTATAAGAGTCTGGTATAGCTGGACTTTTGTTACTCGAGAGAGGGCTTTATCTCTAAAGTGCTTGCTTAGCCCAAAATAACATCTATTCGCAAGTACAATTATCTGCTTGATCTCAAGGCTGACGTTGTTGTGGTTGTTTACAGCAGATCCGAGGGATATAAAGGGTTTTTCAATAAGAGCGTTTTTTGAAATAAAACAAAACCGGTTTTAGATACCAATGAAATTCTTCATTCCTGGAAAGTACGTTCGATGCCATTATGTATGGAACTCGATTTCTTTTGCATGGCCACCACGGGCACGCTTGCAAAATTCCAGACACTGAACCCAATTTTCAACGGTTCTCAAGCATACATCGGCCGATACTGCTGCAATTTCACGTTCAATATTCGTACGAAGTTCATCAATCGTCGCTGGCTTGTTGGCATAGACCATAGACTTGACGTAGCCCCACAGGAAATAATCTAACGGCGTCAAATCGCACGACCGAGGCGGCCAATCGACTGGGTCATTTCGTGAGATAACACGGTCACCAATCTTGGTTTCGAATAAATTGATTGTGGCATTCGCTGTGTGGCGCCGTCCTGTTGGGTCCACATGTCCTCCAAGTCCATATTATCCAATTGGGGCCAAAAATATTTGGTTATCATTGAACGGTAGCTATTCGCATTCACAGTAATGTGCCGGTCTTGATCATCACGGAAGAAGTACGGCCCAATGACACCGCCGGCCCATAAACCGCACCAAACCGTAATTTTTTCGGGATGCAATGATGACTCATAGATTACGTGTGGATTGCTGTCTGACCAAAAACGCATATTTTGCTTATAAACGAAGCCATTCAGCCAGAAATGAGCCTCATCGCTGATTGTTGAGGCCTCTTAAAGTTGAGGCCACTGACTCCAAATTTCGGTAGTAAGTTTTAATAATTTCGACTCGTTGGCTCATATCTTTCCATGATGAAATGGCAAACCTTACTGTAGGGCTGCGACATCGACCTCAAAACATCGATGTTTTTCAACATCGATGTTTCAAATGAGAAACATCGATGTCGATAAAACATCGGTTAAAAACATCGATGTTTCCAAACATCGATGTTTCTGCGCACGTATTCTTTTCCTCTGACATTGACTAAAAAAAAAAAAAAGGTCGTCAAGTGAGAAACATCGATGTTGATTCAACATCGGTTACAAATGTTTCTGCGTGTTTTGTTTTCCCTGAAGTGCAGTTTTATATATGTCATGTCGACGATATTAAGCAAAAACATACAAAAGTTGATTAGTTTTTTTTATTTTTATTGCTAAAAAAAAACTTTAATAAACAACATCGATGTTTTCAAAATAAAAAATTTATAGAAAAAACATCGATGTTTTCGAATTGCTAACAAAATTATATAAAAAAAACATTAATATTTTCAAACATCGATGTTTGGATTTCGCTTTTATATATGACGTGCCGGCGTATATATCACCCTATTGGTCGATATAAAGCAAAAACATACAAAAGTTGATTAGTACTGTTTTTTTATTTTTATTGCTAAAAAAACTTTAATAAAAAACATCGATGTTTTCAAAATAAAAAATTTATAGAAAAAACATCGATGTTTTCGAATTGCTAACAAAATTATATAAAAAAAACATTAATATTTTCAAACATCGATGTTTGGATTTCGCTTTTATATATGACGTGCCGGCGTATATATCACCCTATTGGTCGATATAAAGCAAAAACATACAAAAGTTGATTAGTACTGTTTTTTTATTTTTATTGCTAAAAAAATTTAATAAAAAACATCGATGTTTTCAAAATAAAAAATTTATAGAAAAAACATCGATGTTTTCGAATTGCTAACAAATTTATATAAAAAAAACATTAATATTTTCAAACATCGATGTTTGGATTTCGCTTTTATATATGACGTGCCGGCGTATATATCACCCTATTGGTCGATATAAAGCAAAAACATACAAAAGTTGATTAGTACTGTTTTTTTATTTTTATTGCTAAAAAACTTTAATAAAAAACATCGATGTTTTTTCTATAAATTTTTTAGTTTGAAAATAAATAACTCCAGTATAAATCGTTTTGTAAACATCGATGTCGGTAAAAACTTCTACGCCGATCGTTTGTTACTTTAGCCGCGCCATTGAATCGATGTAACATCGGTCAAAAACATCGATGTTTTCGCTCACGCCGCCGATGAGTTTGTGACTAAAAAAAAAAAAAAGGTCCTCAAATGAAACACATGCGAAGCCGACAATTTAATTTTGCCTCGGCTCACAACCAGTCCGAAAGCAAAAACATCGATGCAAACATCGATACAAAACATCGACGTTGGAAAAACATCGGCACTAAGACATCGATGTTAAAAGTACTCGATGTTTTAGAAAAACATCGATGTCGCAGCCCTACCTTACTGAAGAGAAATGTCAAAAGAGCGGGGAAAAATATGGCGTCGTTTGCTGTCCCTATCGATTTACTTTTGTAGCGTCTCTGTTGAAAAACCCTTATATGCGATTGGCGTCAAATCAGATATTGCTTAATAATCTGTAAATGTGTTTTTAATTGGAGAAAATTTGAGAGGTCACTACCCCCTCCCATACAAAAGATGGGAGGCCGTCCGGGTTATTGATATGATGACTCGTGTAAAATTCTTCCATCCTTTGTGAAATTTGTACTTGGCTTACTAGGCCATACAAAATATTGACGGCTTTCGGGATGACCGACACGATATCTCTCATAAACCAAAATCGATCTTAGTAAAATTTGGTACTACTCATTAAAGTAATTAGTAAGTAAAGTAATTAGAAAATGCAATTTATCGACAAAAACTGCTAAAAATGGATGGAGAAAAGTCAAAAGTTTGCAAAAATTGCCCAAAAAATGCTAAAAAGCATTTAGCATGTTTTTTGCACTTAAATTGCTCTTAAAGTGCTAGACTGGCAACACTAGCGAAAAGGGAACGATTCTCGGAGAGAGAAATGGAATGAACTCTCTTCTATTTGAATTTACACTACACAAGAACATATACATATCTCTAAAGCAGTGGTCACCAAAAAGAGAATACTCATCAAATGTGAATGTATTGGTGTGTTTGCACTGAATCTATAAAAAAATATTCTGATTCACATCAGTGTATCAATTTTCCAAAACAAAGCGGCATGACCATTCTTCGTTGAAAGCTAATGTGATACTGAATGAAATTTTCTTCTCTCATACGCTCTTTGATATGCTTTTTGTTGAGTTCGTGTTGTGTATGTGTAAAAAGCCGATCATGTTCGGCCCCTGGGGGCTATGGACGGTGACCGCTGCTCTAAAGTGACAAACAAACTACAACAGTTATAGAATAAAAATAGAAGAGAAAAAAAACAAATTGTGGACAAAGGCTAAACATTTGGGAAAAATTACAAAATAAAAACTTATCGTTTCTTTGTTTTTTGCTCGTTTCATTCAAAATGCAACCCTGGTCGCATAGTTTTTTGAGAAAAATCAAAAAATGTGAGACATCTAACAGATGTGTCAACATTTTGTTTGCAAATCCTTCTGCTGAAGCAAAAACAAATGAATCTTGGTGGACAAGAATTAAAAATTTTGCAACCCTTGTAAAAGGGAGCCAAACCAATGACAGATTCAGCTTTATTATCGGGCACCATTCTCCTATGTGATTCTCTGAGAAGGCGGAAATTTCCAAATTTTTGAGTGCAAAAATGTGTATGCTCTCTTTATTTTCGATACTAGGTTAACAAGACCAGACAACATAGTTTGGGATTTGACCTAGTGCCAGTATTTATTTTGCAGCCGCCCATTCTGGTTCGGAGACTGACCAGTGTGCAGCTCACCGTGATTTTGTTGGATTTTGAATGTGTCTTTTGTTTTTTGGCGTAGAATACGTCTTACCTTACGGTATAGGGAGTCATGTCAGATTGTTATTGTTGTAATCTTTATTTCATTGATTATGAGGAAACGGCGAGATAACTTTTTAAAAATTTTTTTGTAGGTAAATGAAGATGTTATCTTTCGTTTGATATACATTTCATATTGGTTGATATCTTCCTAATATTTAAATTTCTCAAATGAAAATTGTTTAAACACATACACTCAAACATATGTATGGTGTTTGGTTGAGTGTTTGAGTTTGTAGCGTAAACACAAACTATGCTGCTGTTTCAGTGTGGACACAAACCTTCGGCTGTTGTTTTGATTGATGAAATATTGAAATTTCGTATATTTACTTATGTATTTAAGTGAAACAAAATGTTAAATGTGAATTTGAATTTAACATGGATATATAATTATAAAAAATATAAATCAAATTGGTTTGCGTCTGTTATTTATCATTTATCCTTACTCTTTTAATTTAAAAACATATTTATCCTATTTTTCCTACCATAAGCTTATGTATATTATCAAAAGTAACTATCAAATAAATAAATTCATTTGCTTATGTTATTTATCATTTATTGTTATATATGTTTTCTGTCTTATCGGATGGCGTATTCTACGTTAAACTTAATGGCCGTGTCTCTGACACAGACTGCAGGGACAGTCCGTGGCCGAAGGCCTCGGACAACTGTCTGCTGTTTTTTTTATATCAAGGTACGTAAAAACTCAACTCACGAGCCGAAACTTTAATAACTCCCTTATTTTATAACTCGAAATCCGCGTTAAAAAGAAGAAGATATTTATCACAGATTTTTATTGTTCCGCTCGCACGCTGTCGAGTTCTACATTCTTTTGCTTAATTGCGCTCGATGTCTAATATTTTGAGAGCGAGCGAAAAAGAGCGGGTCTTCTGTTGCAAAAAAAATTAAGCAAAATTATGGCACAGCTGCAGTGTTGCCAGTTTAGCATAATTAATGCTTTTTTAGCATATTTTTTTGTGGCGTCAGCATAATTTTTTTGAAACATGATGCTAAATGCTTTTTGGCATAATTTTCACCAAATTTTTCCACAATTGGAATAATTTTTTATATACATATTGTTTTTATATCAACAGTTTTTTGTATTTTACTTTTTAATAACATGTAACAGGAATATTTCTGAAGAAATATCGAATCTTTTGGGAATCTGAAAACACACCGCACGCTTATATTTTGATTCATATAACAATACATTCTTTCTTATGAGCAGCCAACACACATCAAAGGATGTCAAAAGAAACATGTTCATTACATTTTCTGGCCTCATGGGTCCAAAACGTCGTGCAAAATTGTTATAGTAACTTCTTGGATGTGACGATTACGGACTCTTTTTTGGCAAAAAAAAATTAAAAACTAATAATCTAATTATGTATTTGGAAAAATTAAATGTATCACAATTTTACGAAGATGAAGTTTTTGAGCTGTAAATACAACAATATAATCCACAAATTCAAAACACTGTGAAAACAAGTATAGAAATTAACTTTTTAATTTTAGCATAATGTTTTTAGATTTTGCATAGTTTTTTTTGGTGTTTTTAGCAATATTTCTTTCCACTTTGCAAAATTTGTTGGGCATTTAGCATATTTTTTTTGAGAGCTTCTGGCAACACTGCACAGCTGATCGAAACGGTACTAGGCATATGATTTAGAATGAGAGACCAAAGAAAACATGTTTGCATCGAACGAAAATACACATTCTTATTTATTTCTGTCCGTATTATGCCAACGAAAATATTAAAACCAGTAAATTGTGTTTTGCCTGTTGTTGCTGAGTACTTCATGTTATTGCTTTCAACAATAACCACACAAACCCACGTAAAACCTTGCGAACGACCAGTCGAGAGATCGTGGGTCGGTTTCTGAAACGAAAGTGAGAGAGTGGCTTCGTTCGCTTAGATTTTGTGGGAGAGGGTATAAGCAGTGTTGCCATTTTGACATAATTAATGCTTTTTACCATAATTTTCCTGAAATTTTTCGTTAACAAAATTTTCAAGTTTTTTTTTATAATTTATACTTTAAATATTTTCTAACAAGTATCGAAAGATTAGATTGAAAACACAATATTTCGAGCCGGCTCTGTTTTCGAAATTTTCTAGAGTTTAATTAGAGAAAAATAGTCTTTTTCGATACGACATTTAGTCTATAATTAAAATAATTTAAAGTTATATTACATAATCGACTAAAAGAGTCTACTGTGATGTTATACTCGTATCTGGTATTATTTTTTTTGTTAAATTTTACAATGCACTTTCTTACATTTTCCTCTTTCTTTCTTTCACTTTTATTCGAATTAAATAATCATTTTCGATACATCAGTTTTACATTTTTTTAATATTTTTAATTCTAATATTTAGTCGAAATGGTTAGTCTATTTAGATGTTATAACTAGTCACCGTTGTTAAAATATACAAAAGTACTTGCAAAATAATAACCTATGTAGATAAAAAAAATTAAATTTTTAAGTAACGCTAAACAAATATTTTGATTATATGGTCTAAACATAAATATTTACACAAAACTATAAAATTCGCTGTAAGGTGCTGCCGAAAATTTTCCGCTTTAATTAGATAGGCATTTTGACCAAAAACGGGTTGTATTATTACACTGCACCGACATCAGTGAACAATTTTATGGTACACCTGACCTTGTATTTCGAATGTTGATTCACAGTTGCGTTCATCGGATATCGTGAATCGTGAATTTTTGTCTCCCCAAACGACGTCATTTAGAAGCAAGAATTGAATTTGCGGATCTTGCGCAAAAACAATTGTGTCTGTCTCGTACTATGCACCATCAATACGTGATAATAAATGTTGCGGCGAAGTGGTGAAAGGTAAAACTTTCACGGAAGCGCACTAGATGTTGGGAGCTTCATTGTGGAATTTTAACTTGGTACAATATTGGAATTCGTTATCCATTGTACTGAGGGACATTTAAGAATACGCTGAATAATCGATGCGGTCGGGCGTGATCAGAGCATAATCCAACGCTAGAAGAAATGAGGCACGTGAAAATGCTGTACTATTATGTACTATTTTTGTTGTTATTGTGTTCTCCGTGTGTCTATTTTGTTTTGACCCGTCTCTCTCACATTTTGCTTCAACCGCTCGATGTGATATTGAGGGTAGGGATGTAAATATATCGGATTGGATGTACTTTTGACTGAGGAATTTGATAAAAATATAAAAAAACTCTTCCTTGAAAAATATTACGTTTCGAAACTGAGCCTTCCAACTGTTGCATCCCACTTATTCAAGGTTTAATTTAACGAACTTTTTTTATTTACCATTAACTTTAAAACGGTAATAATCATTTGTAACTTAACCCTTAAATGTTATTGTCATTGTGTATTCCAAATTTTATTTATCGCAGTTGCTCGTCTAAATCATATTCGCTTGTTTGACTTTTTCAAAATTAATTTGTACTTGTCTTTCGTAGTCTTTAGAGTAAAACGTCTTTTAAATTCGAAGCAAAAATAAAGACCCACAAAAAAATCACAAATACAATAACAAACTCATAATTCATAAAATAATGTTGTACGGTACAGAAAATATGCAAATATACGTTTAAACTCTCAGAAAAACATCAATATTTTGACTTCTGCCAACATTAAAAAATTAAAACCAATTGAAACAGAAATTCAAACACAAATTTTACAAACCACATTTCCCGTAGGATAATTACACAGTGATACAAAAAGACTAACGTAGAAATACCTGAGAAATGATGGTATTATTCTTGTAGGTGCTGTCGAGTGAAACAAGCATCTGTTTGTGAAATTTCCAAAACCCCCAAAATCAGGAAACCGAGTCTGCGTACCTTTGCGTATTTATAAGCCTGTGAGTTAGTTGATTATTAAACGATTTTAAGAAACGTATTCCTTTCAAACGATATATACGTTATTTAAGAATATATGAGAAGTCTGTGTGTATTTATCCAGCAAACAGATATTTTTTTAATTTTTTCGCCATTTTTCAACTCTGCCGATGATTTCACACTTTATTTTATATGCACATAAACCATAATACTCTTGAATTTATTCAAAATTTCGAATTTATACGTTAAGTGCGCAAAACTTGGTTTTTAACCGGGTTTCAAGATTTACGGGGTGTTGGGGAAATTTTACAAGCAGATTCTTGTTTCACTCGACAGCACCTACAAGACAACTACTATCACTTCCCAGGTATTTGTTGGAATGTCGCACCGTGTTATCACACCTAAGAGTGTGGATTTTGGGGTTTTTCTGGATTAGGTCATTTCGGATTTATCGTATGGTGAATATTTTTTCTGTAACTAATGATAATGATTTTATTGGTAAGATCCATCATCAACATCTTTGACTGAAACACAAGACTGTTTATAAGTCTTCCACGACTTGCTTTACAGTAACTCACTCGATGTTCCCAATTTTTCAGTTCACTTCCGATTGTTTGGGAGTCTATCTTGTGAACGACAGCGTCGATTTCATGCTTTAAGACCGCAATGGACTCGGGATTGTTTGTGTAGTACTTATCTTTCACGGCCGATCCAGAGATAAAAGTCTAACGAGGTCAAATCGCATCTGCGAGAACTTCCGAGTTTCGACTGATTTTACGGTTTCCTAGCACAGTGTGCAAAAAATCGATTGAACGTTAGTTGTGTGGTACGTAGTGCGTATGTATCGGGGGTTCCTTGCTCATATTCGAAAAAAAATATGGGCCGCCATTCCACAAACCTTAGCAAACAGTCACTCGTTGAGGATGCATCGGCTTCTGGTCGACGACGTGTGGATTTTTCGAGCCCCAAATGCGACAATTTTGTGTTTTTTTTTTTGTAAAAATGTTTATATCTTCAGCCCATTCAACGAAACGAAAATGCATCGTATAATAATAATAAGTATAATTTCAGTGGATGGGTATAGTGTGGTGAGAGTCGATAGAATTGGTCATGGCGGAGGAGTAGCAATTTACATTAAGAGGGGAATAGTTTTTCATACTGTTTCAACGTCAGCTGCTCCCGACCTTGTTGAATATGTTCTTGTCGAAATTAAAAGTAGCAACGGTAAGCTACTTGTGGGCGCAGTCTATAGACCAAATCGGAACATTAGTTTAGATTTATTTGTTTCCAATATAGAATCATACTCCATTATGTATAACGACATCCTAATCGCAGGCGATTTCAACTCTAACATACTAATTGAATCCAACTTAATCGACAAATTAATACCCCTCGGCCTCTCTCCTGTTAATTCCATCTTACCAACGCATTTTTCTTCTACCCGAAATACCCTACTTGACCTGTTTTTAGTTTCTGATACTTCAAAAGTCCTAATATATGACCAACTTACTGCTTCTTGCTTTTCAAAACATGACCTCATTTTCACAACATATGACTTCAAGTTATCCATTACTGAAGAGTGTATTACTTTTAGAGATTTTAAAAATATTGATCTACAGCTCTTGGAAGAAGAGTATTCTAGAATTGATTGGGGTTTAATATACTCGATGATGTCAGTTGATGAACAGGTATCTTTTCTTGAGAAAAATCTGGAGTACTTATTCAATCTGACAGTACCTCTCAAAACCAAAATTGTACGACACGGCAGACGTCCTTGGTTTTCTGATGAAATTAAAAAGGCCATCATGCAACGTAACATTGCTTTTACTCGATGGAAGAGATTTAAAATCGTTGAGTTTCATGAAATTTACCGAAGATTAAGAAAACTTGCGAACAAACTTATTAAGAGTGCAAAATCAAAGTATTATGCCGATAAATTCACTACTGCTGTGGGGTCTAAGAAAAAATGGCAAATTATTCAGGAAATTGGTATTGGGAAAAGTTGCAAAAACGTTCCTATTGATGTAGATGCTAATAAGATTAACGAAAGTTTTTTGAACATACCCTTGACTAGGACAGATGTAGAATTTTATAAAGAACAGCAGTGTACTGCCACTGAAACTTTTTCTTTTGCTGGTGTCAGTCAATCTGATGTGTTAGCGTCCTGTTTGTCGATCACATCTAATGCTGTTGGAATAGATTACATGCATCCTAAATTTTTTAAAATATTATTGCCGAAACTTGTGCCAATTGTAACGTGTATATTCAATAAGATACTCTATACTAGTCATTTCCCCAGCAACTGGAAGAAAGCTAGAATCTTACCTATACCAAAATCTATCTCTGACTACAGGCCTATTTCAATTCTGACATTTCTTTCAAAAGCATTTGAACGTATTTTACATAATCAGATATTCGACTACTTGGACTCCAGATCTCTACTTACCGACCGTCAATCAGGTTTTCGTAAAGGACAGAGTTGCATTACTGCTCTAATTGACGTTGCAGAGGATATCAGAAAAGACCTTGATGAAAGCAGTCTTACTTTTTTAGTACTATTAGACCACTCCAAGGCCTTTGATACGGTAGATCACTCGATTTTGTGCACTAAATTAAAACAACAGTTTAATTTCTGCAGTACTGCAACACGTTTAATTGAATCTTACTTGACAAATAGGTACCAATATGTCGACGTAGGGAAGTCAAAATCGTCAATGCTATCAATAAATCGAGGTGTTCCACAAGGCTCAATCATTGGACCCTTACTTTTCTCTATGTATGCAAATGATCTGCCAACTTATATCTGTGAATGTAGCGTACGTATGTACGCGGACGATATTCAGCTTTACTTAAGCTGCGAGCCGGAACATATTGATCAATGTATTAGAACCCTGAGTCAAAATCTTAACAGAGTAAATCGCTGGGCATCGGGAAATGGTCTTGCCATAAATCCCGGAAAATCTAAATGTTTGATTATTGGAAAACATTCAATATTGCCCACACAAACTCCACAAATTATGCTTAATAATCAGAAAATCAAAATCGTTAAAATTGCGAAAAACTTAGGAATTATTTTTAACTCCAGCTTAACATGGTCGGATCATATTAACACCATATGTGGACGCACTTTCTCAATGCTCAGAAATCTATGGCAAACACAACATTGTACCCCCATTGGAATTAGAAATTTACTAGCCAAAACGTATATTATGCCTGTTTTATTGTATGGTAGCGAACTGTTTGCTAGCTGTGATTCGCAAAGTAGAAGAAAACTTAACGTCACTTTCAATAACGTTATACGCTATGTTTACGGTTTAAAGAGATACGACCACATTTCGTCCTTTTCTCATCAGCTCTATGATATAAGTTTTGACAATTTGCTTAATATAAGGGTATTGGTTTTTTTACACAAAATCATCAACACAAAACAGCCACTACACCTCTATAGACGTATTACTTCTCCCGTTCATGTAGAGGAAGGAAACTTAATTCATTCAAATATAAGACTCACACTTCAGAATGGCAGTTCTTCATAAATGGAATCCGTCTCTGGAACACGCTCCCAAATAATATACAGCTAATAAATAATGTACTGCACTTTAGAAATATTATTACTGATCTGTATTCTTAAGTTTTTGTTTTTTTGGTTTATAATTTTTGTTGAAACTCCTTTGATGGTGATTAATGATTTATGTGCTTTTTTTTTGACTATTTTCCTTTTCTACCTAATTATAACGGAATTAATTTTCTTTTGTGTTTGTTTTAATAATGATTATTTTTCTTAAATTTGATTATGTTACATGTTTCTATGCTAATTGGTATTATATTTATGTTTTAAAACAAAGTTTTTTTTTTCTCTCTTTTATATATTACGACTTATAATTTTTGTTACAGTTATGTCTTTATGTTTTTTCTGTCTTATTTTACACTAGTCGTAATTTGCGTTTTAAATGCCTGTGCTGCAATATAAGACTTATGTCTTGTGTACAGGAACTAATTAATCAATAAATAAATAAAAAAATTTGTAAATTAGTAAATCGGATGACCACGAGGCTTCAGTTCTTTGACTAATTGGACTTTATAAGCCTCCATACCGAGGTCTTCATGCAGAGAAGTGGAAGAAATGTTAAATTTTTGCGAACGGTGGCGATTTGATAACTGTTCGACCAGACTATCACCTACATCGAAAATATTTCTTCCTAAACGCACTGCACGACCCGGATTGACGAACCCCCCTTTTGATCGCAAATTGGTCCACAGATCCATTTCTATTGAATTTATTTCGTAAATTTCTTATAGTTTGAGTTGAAAACTCAGAAGTTTGGAAGAAAGTTTTTAATATTCCCCAATTTTCTTCAAGCGTAACACGACCCATTTCGTAAATTTCTTACCTTTAACTAACAATGTGTCACTTCATAAATGCCAAATTGGCCATCTGCTTCGAAATAACGGGGTCTCAAATTCCAAATTCTACACGATAATTTCATACAAAAACTACACTTAAAAAAATATTTTCAGAATTTCTGCAACATTAAAAGCCAAACTTGATGTGATTTTCGGGTGCAATAAGGTTTAGGTCCAATAACCTTAAAAATAAAATTATTATTTTGTTTGAGATTCATTGCTTGTAACACTTTGTGGCAATCTTCTTCGAATAGAATCCGTTGCACTTATCCTAGACAACAGTGATCAAATCATCTCTACTTCGAAATTTTCTATGCCGGACATTTCTCTCATAAGGAACCAGGAGGAATTGTAGTTATATTGTGCTATTTTGAGGCAAACACGTTGACGCAACAAGTATTAGACATTTTGATGGAGGGTAATGTATAAGAAAAAGTGTGCCATATACTGTAAAACCGACGCTTCGACGAAAATATCCTTATATAGGTGTGTGGTTAAAATGTGGTAGTATACTACAAGGTTCATGCTGTAAAACTTATATTTTCAGATAAATTAAAGCGAGAAAATTTCAATACTAAAATTGTGCCGTTTGCAAAACAACTGTGGTAAAAAATTATAGCAAAATTAAAAAATTGGATAATTTTTGGGTAAATTGTGCTAAACAGTATTTGGGATAATTTTTCAAAATACAAGTGCTAGAACCAAAAAAAAATTATGCCAAAACGGCACAAATTATGCGAACATGGTAACACTGGAAATGACCTACCACCCCTTCGTCATCGGGCGATCGTTAGGAGAGGGAGAGGGACACTTGCCTATTGCACTATGATCTATTACTCTAATCCTCTCTCAAATATCACTATTGTTTGTTGTTCCTGTTTTCATCTCCTACCTAAAACGGTGCTTTCGTTTTCTGCTTCAGTCTAATCAGAATTCTAGGGCAAAGTGCGCGTAATTTGCAAAATTTTCTTAAAATTAATTTTTGTTTCCGTAAAAATACATAAATTTCGTACAATGTGCATAAGATCATATAATTGGTAATAAATAATAGGAAATCAAGAACTAAATTAGATTAATTGTCGGTCAAAAAAGTCGATTCGTATTTTCATGCAAAGCAAAGTCGAAGAATAAGAAAATCTGAGAGAAATTAATCAATATGAAGATATAATATTTGTAGTAGTGATGTTTATGAATAGAGAATAGCAACTTGTTTTCGCGTTATGGTTTCGTTCTTTCTTACGTGGAGTGTTAATTCTTGTATTTACAAGTACTATGTGTGGGTAATGCAAGTGTAAAAATAAGTTTGGGAGCAAACAAAAGGTTCGATGATGTGCAATGTTGAAAGAGAATACGAAGGAGAGTGAATGAATGGTCACGGCAAAAAACCTTGGTATTGTTATGTACTATGTTGAATTAAATTGATTGGTGCATTATACCAGTTGCATCTCAACTGTAAATTTAGTGTTAATGGGTAAGTTTTTTCCGATACTAAATTAAATGTCTGTTCGTATTTACATATATGTACATAATTAGTTAAAGGCTGCGAGTCTAGAAGTTTAAGCGTTAACAAAAAAGTTAAATAACTACGACTGGTTCCTCAGAGAAATACATTCTCAATTGTAATTGACGAATGGTGGCAATTTTGGTTAATCTCTAGATTTATTGGGTCGGATTTTAGTATACTTATGTATATATTCCTTTGGAAAAAAATACAAAATTCATCTGTGGCAACATATCCTACAAATTATCATTCAAATGAATGCACAGTTGAATAAGGACTAGAGATGGGAGCGTGCCTAAATTTGTGGGCACTACCCGACACAAGCACGAAGTTGATTTTAACAAACACGCACATGATTACAATTACGACTAAATTTTGGCAAATGCACGACCCGCACGAGCACGAACTTAGTAATTGCCAACATGCACGCACGCGCACGAAAAAGCACGGTATAACCCGAAAATATAAAATGAGTGTATACACTGAAAACATTAGCTAAAAGGGTATTATTCTATATTTAGAGAAATGTATGTATCGTAACGGGGACAAAACCCTTTTGGATTTTTCGCAACATACATAATCCACTATTGTCTCACCACCCTCGTTTCTCTGCCATCTCTCTCTCTTACTCTCTTCGTTGGATATTTCTATACACAAGTAGATTTTTGACGATGTCATTGTATCTAACTATACAAATTCCTACCGTGCTTAAATATATAACCGTGTACAAATTATGAAATTATCAAGTTATGATGCGAGAGCGAAATGCGTTTGATTGAATTGCGGCGACTTTTTGGTTCTCTTTTACGAGGGTTGTCAAATTGAGCACTTTCTCCTTCTCTGCATCGGCCGTCAAGATAAAAATAATTTATACTGACAGAATTTTTTGATCTAGTTGTGTGTGATAAAGCGATAACGAATAATTCCCAGTATTTAAATTGGGTTTGTTTTGAATATACACTTTCGTGCTTTTTCGTGTCACAGTATTCTCGACTTGCACGCACTATATTTTTTTTAATCTTCACAAACCCAAACGGTTCACGCACGAAAGTCAAATTCTCTGCACGAACACATCGTGCACATGCGTGGCACATCATAAAGCACGGCCCGTGTCCACCTCTAATAAGGACTATGAGATCAACAAAACCATACTTCAGCTTAAGTCGACTACAGACGTTCTTCCATATTGGCACAAATTTAAAAGAAGTTGTATGTATGAGGTACTCTTCTGTAACTAACACTCTGATACAAATGAAAGGAATTTGTTTCGGGCCTCAACCAAACCAAAAAATTGTGAAAGTACTTGGACATGGTATCACAAAACCCCTCTCGGTTTTGCCCCTATAAGTAACAATTTTTTTTACTATTCAGATTTTACTTCAATAAATCCTAAACAGCTTGAAATATTGGATTACAATCTTCGACAATATTGTATCTATTTTGCTATCTCACTATTCCCATTAATATATTTCTAAGGAAAAGTACACTGTTATTAAAAAAAAAATTCAAAAAAAAACCACAAACTATTGGAAATAAACCTCGTTTCGGAGTTCGTGACTCTTTAACTAAAGTATAACTTAAAACCATTACAATATGTGTGACAGTGCTTAAGAAAACCCACGTAGTGAGTCAAATGTCATAAATTCACTTTTTTTGGGATTTGTATGTAAAAACCTTAAATTTTCATATGAACCCGCTCGCAAGTTTCAAAAACATCTCAAAGTAAAGTAAAAATTCAGTTATGTGTATAAAACAGTAAACTATAAAATGCAACACAGAGGGAACATTTATAAGATCTTAATTGCGCTTTACTCAAAAACTGATTTTGACACAATGGGTGGGTGTATATTGCAGGGTCATATGTACTTTAATGAGGTACAAATTTAAACGAAATTTTATTATTGGAATAATTTTTAGTTCGACAGGAACTGCAAATATTATCGCTTAAAAATACAGGTATTTTTCAGATTTTCGTGACCTACATATACATTTTAATATGGCTTTTCTAGAATTATTTAAGAATAAATGTACTTTTTTGAAGGCAATTAAAACTATAAATTATTATTACTAGGAAAATAAGGATTTCAACCGAATTATGATTAAAATAAATTAACAGAACAGATCGACAAAGTAAAAAGAAAATCTGAAGTAATACGCAGACGGTACAATGTAACGGCAATCGTTGTTTATATCGCTGTTTTCAATAAGAGCGCTACAAAAGTTTTTTTTAAATAAAACAAGACCGGTTTTAGATACCAATGAAATTCTTTATTCCTGTGAAAGTACGTTCGATGCCTTTATGTATGGAACTCGATTTCGTTTGCATGGCCACCACGGGCACGCTTGCACAAGTCCAGACGCTGAACCCAATTTTCTTATAATTGTTAATAAATAATAGGAAATCAAGAAATAAATTACAATAATTGTCGGTCAAAAAAGTCGATTCGTATTTTCATGCAAAGCAAAGTCCGAGAGCAAGAAACACTGAATAAGAAAATCTGAGAGAAATTAATCAATATGAAGATATAATATTTGTAGTAGTGATGTTTATGAATAGAGAATACCAACTTGTTTTCGCGTTATGGTTTCGTTCTTTCTTACGTGGAGTGTTAATTCTTGTATTTACAAGTATGTGTGTGTGTAATGCAAGTGTAAAAATATGTTTGGGAGCAAACAAAAGGTTCGATGATGTGCAATGTTGAAAGAGAATACGAAGGAGAGTGAATGAATGGTCAACGGCAAAAAACCTTGGTATTGTTATGTACTATGTAGAATTAAATTGATTGGTGCATTATACCAGTTGCAACTCAACTGTAAATTTAGTGTTAATGGGTAAGTTTTTTCCGATACTAAATTAAATGTCTGTTCGTATTTACATATATGTATGTACATAATTAGTTAAAGGCTGCGAGTCTAGAAGTTTAAGCGTTAACAAAAACGTTAAATACCTACGACTGGTTCCTTAGAGAAATACATTCTCAATTATAATTATATACATGACGAATGGTGGCAATTTTGGTTAATCTCTAGATTTATTGGGTCGGATTTTAGTCCGGTTCTAGACGTGCAATTGTAATTGCTGCAATTCTTCATGATTCTCTTTTGGAATTGCAATTTACTTTTACACGCACGCAATTCTGTTTCTGCAATTCTGGTTTTTATTATTGCTGCTTCTGACATTCGTATAAATCTGAGACATATGCAGACCAGAGAAGCAAGCCGGTCGAAAATTTTCGGCGGCGGCGGAAGCCAAAAATCTTCGGCTTAGCTGGTTGGCGCCGATTTTTTTCGGCTCAAAAAAATTATGGGCGGCGCCGTGCAAATACAGTAAAAAAATTTTTGAATATTAAACAAATAAATTTTTCGGTAAAAACATATTAATTTTATTGATATTTGATATATTCAGATTGATTAGAAGTGTTCAGATTATTTTGGAGTATTAGTTTAATTATCGTGTTTTACATATTTCATTATTTTCATAAGAGTAGATATAAATGTTATTATTGTTTATAAAGAAATATTACTTTAGTTTAATTAACTCGTGCTACAGATTTAAATATGTCTATTAGAAAAGTAATTACAGTAGTGTAACGCAACGTATATGGAAACAAAAGTATACAATTTTCTAAATTTAATTCAAATTGTGATTGTGAATTTTTGGTTATAAACTATAACTCTAAACTATGTCTGTATATTTCGACTATTTGCTTGAGTCCGGCAAATCTTAAGATCAAAATACATATGTACATGAACTTCGTACGGTTGGAGGGTGCAAATTTTGGATTGTAAAATATAAAAAATCACTATCACAATTTGATATAAATTTAAAAGTTTTGCTTCTCCAAATAAAATATGGATATACTTATTAAAAAATTTATAGGTATTGTGAATATAACTAACTATATCTTTAAAGTATTCAAATTTTTATGTCCGAAAATATAAATTGTAGTATTGTTTTGAAAGGAAAATATACTTCAGTTTATAGGTGTGTTGTTATAAATAATGACGAACATGACATTTGTAATTTGTTTTGGTACCTTAATGAATATCTGAAACTTCAAATACAGTTGTAAATACAATATATAAAATTAAAATATATATAATTATGGTATTCATTATTGTTTTGTTGTTTTACTTTTGTTTTAGTACTTTAAAAACATATCAGATTAAAAAATTCAAAAGAGCTGCTAGTTTACAAACTGTTACTGTTG